>JAWWEE010000085.1:68418499-68447398 GCA_035221455.1 Xenops minutus | reverse complement strand
TGAACTACTTTATGTAATTACAAAATTATATTTTGATTACATTTATATTTCATTTTGTAAATAAAAAAAAAACCAAACAAACAACCCCCCCCCACCCATTTAAAAAAAATTCTTTGCATAAAAACCACACAACAAAAAAACCCAGAAAACCTTAAATCCAAAACCAAACAAACTGACCAAAACCTATACAAGCTTTGAAGGAAAAATAATCCTTAATTTGGACCATATGCTTTGTTAGCTGGCCTGTAAGTTGTGATAGATGCCATTGTTTTCTAGGGTGTTATTCCTTTTTTAGGTGTGAAAATATATATATTCTCAAATTATTATATTGCTTAGGCACAAATCTTTTGAAGAAAACATACAGAAAATATTGCATTAACTTGAAAGATTAAAAAAAAAAGGTAATAATCAGTAGACAACAATAACTGCTGCAATAAAACATGAGTTTAACTTCATCTTCCACCTTCACAAGGCTTGTTCATTAGCGTTTTGTAGAGCTTTATGAAAAAAATCTCTTAAAATAGTTGTGCGCATGAATAGAATTTATAACAGCCAGTTAAAGCGGTAGGCTAAGTAAGCAGAAACGAACACAATTAATTCATTCATTAATTAAGTAAATGAACAAATAAATAAATAAGTGAATTTAACATAAGCCAAACCAAATTTGGCTAATTAAAATTTAAATTTTACACAATGTTTATATAACAATGAAATAATGTGGAAAGATCTCAGCACTCCAGGCTTTTTTACTAGTGGAGAAATTCATTGAATCCTCTGGAGAAATTTAAATTTGGATTCAACTCCAAACTGGCAGTATTGTACAGAAGCCAAGTTAAAACTGATAGAGGGCAGTTTTAAAATTTCATTTGTGCTCCAGGACTTAAAAGTAAGGAATGAGCTTCTTCGTGGTTAGTTTTATAACTGGTGTTCAGGGTTTGATTGATGAGACACACAGAAGTTAAAGTTGTGTAGTCAAACAGAAGATATTTTCTTAAAAAAACTGTACGAGAATTATTTTAGAAAATGTATGTTTCATTGTTTCTTATCAAAATACAGTAAGGCCCCTGTTTCTTAATTTAATCTCTTAAAAAAAAAAATAAAAAAAAAAAAAAGGCAGAACAATCAACCAGTATCATATTTGGTGACAATTTTTAGGACCAAATATAATGAAATAAAATTAGAAGGTAATTATTAGAGTTCAGCAAGTGTAGACTGAGTTTACCACCACAGGAAGGAAGAAATTAATCTGTGTTTAAGAGAAAAACATGACAAGTAAAGGGAGTAGCATTTTCAGTGTAAAGAAAGGTGGGCATCCCATGATGTGCTATGAACCTCTGAACAGCAGATTAATCTATGTCTATCTCTCAGGAAGACTGATGGTGCTCTGCTGCTCGTTTATACCAAATCTTTTTTCACCCAGAGGGTTGTCTTTGTGATCTGTATTTTATGGCTCGACAACTTTCCAAGGTTACTGTATTTATGACGGTTAATAATTTGCTAATTCTGCTTCTGTAGCTCGAATTAACTGTCTTTCTACCCTAAAATTGTGAATTAATGTCTATCAGTATCTACTAGGGATATTTCAGACTCATAGAAATAGACTAGGAGAAACAGAAATAGGAGCAGAGGATTCTTCCAAAGCTAACCTTAATGTGGTAATTTGGTATCAGAGGACTCTTATCCAGCTGGCAAATACAGTTATGAAAAATATGTTTATAAAAAAAAACAATTTCCAAATGATTACAGAAGTTAAATAGAAAAATGAAAAAAAAAAAAAAACAAAAACAAACCACCCAACCAACAAAAAAAACCAACCAAGAAACCCACGACAACTCTGCGCCCCTCCCCCCAAAAAAACCCCAAAACAAAGAAACAAACAAACAAAAACAAAGAAAAAAACCCTCATAAAAATAAAACTTTGATCAAACCTTGCTTCCTCATTACATTTTTCAGTCTTGTGTAACCATAAGATCTGTATCTTTGTTATTGTCCAGGCTACATCATATGGGAACCTTGAGCCACTGAAGTCTGTAACAAATTGTTTATTAACATCACCTGTTTTCTAAGGTAAAAAGGTTACACAGAATCTTAGAAGATAAGGGGGATGGCCTTTATGTCTCAAACGAAAACAGCCAGAGATCTGTGGAGACAATTAAGGATTATTGGTAATAACATGGTGTGAGAAAGAATAGGGTGTGGCTGCTGAAGGAGCCATAAAGAAGTAGGACATTGCTTTTCTTGGAGAAATTGTGGAATTTACCAATAAAACTACATCAATTTTTGTGGACCCTCTGCTTTTTGTCCTTTCAACCACAAGCATCCATGAATCTTGGCTGCTTTCTTCCTGTTAAGGGTGAGACATCAGATTATAAATATATGTGAACAAAATGTAGGATAGGAATGTTGGTCAAAGTTTATAGCTGTCCTTCTCTGTTTCTGGGGGTCAACGCTACTGAATTCATGGAAGATCAAGGACTTTCTGTTTAGAAGGCAGAAATCTTCAGAAGTTGCCCAGCTCCAACTTTCTGGTCTATATCTACCCTGTTAGATTTGTTTTCCACAGGATTATTTTATCTATTTATTTATTTACAGTGATGTTATGCCAGAACACCTCACACAGTTTTCCACTGTTTGGTATCCAAGTGATCTTTTTTCTTTTTTTTTTCTTTACCCAATTGATGATGACTGTATTTCAGATTCAAGTAATACATTATGAGTGGATTTTGAGTCAGGACAAAATTATTTTGTGGTTATGGCTCTGATTTGTGAGATTTACAGCCCCCGATTGCTTTCTCTATCTAATTTTAAATATCATATTATTAAAAAGCCTAGTCCAAGTAGTAATTTCATATAGGACATTAAGAAATTTTGTTCTGCAAATGTTCCACTTGCCAAAAAAATACCTTTTTATATAAGGCTTAGGAACAGATTGAAAATTCCCTTCAATTTGAAGCAGTATCATATCAGCCATCTCACTTTGAAGAGAGTCTTTATATCGTCTTTTTTTTTATTTATTTATTTTTCAAATCTCAGTGAAACTTGAAAAAGACAAATATTTGAAATAAACATATACTTGTTAGAGTTTAATTATTTATAGTGACTTGAGGGAATATAAATGGACAGCAGGTAAGCAACAGAAAGCTAAGATAATTTGTTTGAGCTCTTTTCATGGGTCTTCTTTTTTTCCTTTTTTTTTTTTTTAATTTTTATAATTTTTTTTATTTATTTTTTGTATACTTTTGAAAGACACTGAAAATGCTTCATGACCTACGATTTGTCCTCTCTGTTATGCTTAGAACATCTTCATATATAAGTTGCGTTTGTCAACGTTGTCAGGGATGCATTTCAGCACTTTGTAAGGATTTTGCTTCTGTATCTAGCAGACATCAAAAGCAATCCATACTTAATCTTAGTCAAATGTGTACAATACAGCAAAGCTTAATGATGACTTCCCTAAAAAAAAAAAAAAAAAAAAAAAATAGCTGAACAGGAGAAGCAGATAAACTAACAGAAATTAAATCCGTAAGACCAGATGCACCAATAATGTGATGCAGTCTTACGAGCTTATCATAAAAATGTTAACAAAGGCTGAATGGATAACTTTGGGACATATTTTGCTTCAGGTTGGCTAACAGTGTTCATGACTGTGTCATTTGTCATAGAAAAAAACCTACTTTCAGACAGTCTTAAGATACTTATGGTTCTAATAATAATTCAGGTATTCTTACAAAAGTAATGTTTTAAAAATAGTACTATTTCTGTGTTTTAGCTACCAAACTAAGAAAAACCCCAATTATTCATGCAGACATATTTTTTGACACTGTTGAAAGGGATAGATATTGTAACCTAAGGAAGCACTAGAATCCTGTGTATTCTTTTCCTTTTTGTTTGTTTGTTTGTTTTGTTTTGTTCCTGGTAGTTTTGGATTTTGAATAACTTTGTGAATGAAACACAACTTTCCCTCAATGCCACAGTTTTTGGTGTTGTAATGTTTGTGATGAATGGACGTGTTTTGTTTCTTTTTTTTTTCATCATTCACTGCTGCTACATTTCAGATGTTTCTGTGTTACTCATGTATGGGATTACTCTCCTAACAATTTACATCATTGTGTAAATGAGAAGAACATACCTGTGCAATAGGGATCGTTCACCAGAATATCATATTTAAATATGATAATCATCCTGAATTCAAGATCTACCACAATTCAAAATTTTTAATGAACTTAACATAGGGGAAATAGTTTTGTTTTTTCTTTGGTTTTTTGGTCATACTGTAGCTTACCTAGAGAAACAGTAAAAACAAACAAAACACATATCTAAAATGATTGATCATTTCAAACTGTAATAATTCTCACAGTTGAAAAGAAATAGAATGTTTTCTCTCTCCTGTCCAGAACAAAGTAAAAACACTTGGGATTTCCTAAGAGCAGTTTACAGATGACTCTGGACTGAGGTTCAGCAAACACAAGTGCTTTGTCTGTGCAAAGGTTATCTTGCCTAAGCTCATCTCTTCAGAGCAAAGGAGGTTGTTGACATTTTTAAGAAAATCTATAGCGAGCTGAAGTCCATGAGGGAATCATAGCTTTAATTTCAAGCAACTCGGTAGCCTGAACAAAATCTATTTGATTTAACAAAGAATAGAAAAATATGCTAATACTAAGGCTTAAGCCTTGACATGGGGTGCCAAAATCCTACAGCAGTTTATAAACCAAGTCTGCTGCAAAAAATCAATGTCTTAGCCCTAAGTGTTCAAATCAGTGTATATGGGCATTAGTCATATGAATCCTAGTAGTCAATAAGATTTTCATATACCTCCAAACTATACTTTGAAAATACACTTCTTATCCAGAGCTGTCTGAAGCTGAAGGGGTGAAAAAATTCCTCTTGACTTCACTGTGCAGTGAATAGGACACTTATTAAGAGTGTATCTAAAAAAATCCCTAAAAAAATCCATTATAGGACAGCCACTCAGACATTTTGGTAAGGCAGGAAACATTAGACAGTTTAAAAATAATGAGATAGGTGCTTTTCCTTGACAAAAATACGGGTTTTGTAAGTGAAAGTGTGTTTTCTAGGCCAATGCTACAGTCATAATGAGTAAAAAGTGCAGTACATAGGGCATTTTAGTCATAACAGATTAATTAATACCTTCTAAGAAACTTCTTATTTTGTACACCAAAAAAAGGGAACTAATGATTTCCATTTATGACAATGCAGAATTCCTTTATATAAGGGAATCTCTTTTTTTTTAATGCAAATTGAATCCTGACTGATTTGTGAGTTTTTTTGATGGTTTGGATGGGGTTTTTTTGTCTGTTTGGCTGTTTTGTTTTTCCATTTTTTTAAAATTTTCTATTTTTTTATTATTCTAGGAAAAAAGTACCCACAACATCTTTTCTTAATTATTGTTAAAAAATAAACAAACAAAACAAAAACAATTTTAAAAGCACACACACACAAACCCCAAAACAAACAAACAAACAAACAAACAAACAAAAACAATCACCCAAACAACACCTCCCCTCCCAACTACCCTTGAAGAACACCACAAAAAAAAAGCCTCTAGACTTGCATGGTGCAGAGTTTAATGCTTGATTCCATTATCATTATTGCAGTTTTCTTACAGTTCATGAGACGATCCCTTGGGAGAGTTATTAGGAAGGATATCTTTGTAAATATTGTTCATAGAAGCTCAGAAAATAAAAGCTTCACCAGGCTTCTGTGCTTGTCCTACATATATCATGATTGTAACCAACCCTGGTTCCGTATACTTGTAATATGTCAGTGTTCAAAAATAAATGTAAAAATAAAAAATAATCTGTCTCATCACTAAATACCTGAACATGTAATTTAGCAAATCTGGTTGAGGTATTTTTCATTGATCAATTATTTCCCTACTGAATGTCACCAGGGTTGTTTGACAAATTTAATACATCATCACTATATACTTTACTGTTTTCTCCTTTGTAGATTTATTCTGACTGAAACAGCTACAGACGCCACTAAAATAGAAAAAGCAATTTGAAAATTAAGGACACTCCTAGTGAGTGCCTGTGATTAACACTGATTAAATTCTCAAATAAGATCAAGAATTAACCACTACAGATATGTTGGGCTCCATCTGGAAAAGTTTAATTCACAGTCACTGGGAAAACAAAGAATGACTGAGAATCTTAATATAAGGCATAGGGACGTTTTTGTTTTATTAAATATAAATATCTGCAAGACTTAATCTCCTGATCTCCTTATATAACCTAAATTAGGTAAGAGGAATCATGCTTTGTGTTCCTAAGTCTGAGTTTCAGGGTGTCACTATCCCTTTGGCAAACAGCACTAGTTCTGTTGTAGCAAACAATATAAAAGTGTTAAGTAGGTGCACGTCCCCTGTTACTTCTCACACTGGCTTTGTCTGCTTTGTCTCTTCTGGAAGGAAAGGTCATGAAACTCTCTCACCCCCAAATGAAATTAGGCCTCTAAATCTGTGCAGTTATTGTTTCTAATGGAAGCCGATGTAAAGAAAATAAGTGTGTTTGTCAGGGGCTGAAAGATGCTACTATGATGGTTTACTAGTCCAAACTCAAGATTCTGCTGTGCTTTCAGTTTGTATTAACTAGGGATACAGATTTACAGGAGAAAGTAAAGAGCCATTTCCACTAACATTTAGTACCAGCCATGTCTCTTGGGCAATAACAGTCATTACTAGCTTTATGTACATATTGTTGTGCTTCACTGTGTAACATTTTTCTTCATTTGTACACTTTGAAGCTAATTCTCCCTACAATTCCCATGGTAAATTGTCAGCTTTCCACCTATACAAAGAACAGTGTTTTATCTTTCAATGTGTTACATTTTTTATACATTCTGCATTTCTACAAGTGTAGATGCACTTCTTCAAGGAAATTAATCAGCTGTGTTTTAGATGTAATAGTGATCACCCTCCCACAGATCCTGCAAAACATTTTTTCTTCCATTTCTGCTGTCTAAATTTTTGGGTGAACAATTTAAAGACTCTAGAATACCTGTGTGGTACTGAACTGATCATTTTGCAGTCATCATTTTCCTATGTACATTCTTTACCATATACAGTTTTTTAAACAATGATAAAGTTAGAAAGAGACCTGTTTTTTTGAAGGTTTGGTGGGAGGGGACATGTATATACATGCATCCCTAACAGAGTGGTACAGGCTATTTGCTTCTTACTTTAAGACAGAGTGGAATGAACATGCATGGAATAAGCAGAAAAGGTCTTGTTAAGAGCATGCAAGTGGAACTGGGAAGACAAAAACAGGAGTTCCCTATGCTGGTAAGCCTTCCTGCATCTTGGGTATGAGTATGAGATGGGAAAAGAGCTGATCATGTTATTGACTCAGTTATTTTTTTGGAGCTGTAGTAAGAATTTACTGCCTAAGTATCTGCTGAACTGCATGTTGTCTTGTTTTTAGCTTCACACTATTAATAATGATACACGCAGAGAACTGAAAGTCACAAGAGTGAATGCTGACCCAGACATCAGTAGGTACTAGAAATTTGGGATGTCATGATTTTTTGTGGTTTTAGCCTGAGTTGAGAGCCAAGTTCCTGAAAATCTTTCTGTACTAAAATCACAAATTGTCAGATGAGGAATAGTAAGCCCCTGAATATTCACTTTATATTTGGTAGAATCATAGAATGTCTTGGAACAGACATTAACAATCATCCAGTCCCAACTCCCTTGCCATGGGCAGGGACACCTTCCACTAGACCACGTTGCTCCAGAACCCCATCCAACCTGGCTTTGAATCTGATTTGTCCAGAAGATTATGAATGCAACTTTCTGGGAACTACTTTTCTCAAATAACTACAGAGATTCAGTAATCCTTGAAAAGCCTATTTCTTTCCTGACTGGGGGAATGCTCTTCCTCAGCTGGTTTAGTGTAATCCATTTATTGTGCTTGAATGCCAATCACTGAACGGTTTTTGCTACAATTGTATGTCATCCCTTCTATCACCACGTTATTTAATGTATGTTATCTACACAAGGTAATGATGCTGAACATGATGTCCAGCTTATCACATCAGTATCATTCATAATCATGTTACTAATGATAATAAAAACCTAAACTTCCTGGCAACTGTATGCTATCTCAGGAAAATGGGCAATGAGGAGCAGGAGACTAGTACACGGGGGATTTAAGAAGTGCAGTATCATTATGCTTATCTGAAATGGTTATAGTGGGTGTAAACGTTTTTTGATGCAGTGCAGGTAGAAAGGCATGAATCTGTAGCTAGATTATGTAAACCCAATGGAATACTGTGTCAGGGGTGGTGATTATTTCTACAGAAGTTATGAAAATATATCATATAAACGGAATATGATTACTGGGTGAAGTTTTGGAAGTTTGCTGAAATGAAAATGAATATACATGCTGCCAAGGTTAGATGACAGAAGTGTTGGAAGTTGGAAGTATTATCTAATTTTGAAATACATTCTCACTCCAGTTTTTCCAGTTTATGGTAAAATATTGTAACTTCTAACATTATTAATAAGATATTTTTAAAAACCTTGGGCTGGAATTCAGGGCCCACCCTTAGCCTCTCTTTTCCTTGAATTGTGTTTGGACTGAAAGTAAAGGGTTTCTCCTATGGCACAGGAAATGTGATTTCAGAAAGGTTCAGAACTGTAGCGGAAGAAAAGGTTCTTTGCACAAAAGGAGTTGTAGCTATAGGGACATTTGTCACCCTTTCTTGTGTGTTATAGGCCTGTTTTCAATATGCTGATTGTATGGAGAAACTGAAGGGAAACACCTGGAGTGAAACAGATGTGGAGGTTTCAGATTGCCTTGTTCATACCACAGTGTTTCTGGGCTTCATAAAACACCATGGGACAATTCTGAGAAGGTCGTGGTAGCAATTACTTTCCAGTTACCCTGGGAAAGACAGTGTAGGGTACCAATTTTCAGGCATATATGCAAGTATGGCATTTAGATAATCTGGATTTTTAGCTGTGAAGAATCTAAATCTAGCCTCTCTCCCTCCTGCACCTTGTGTTTTCCTTTCTTTCTGTCCTTCTTTGACCTTTTCTTCCTTTCTTCTTTGCCTTTTTTTTTTTTTCTCTCTTTCATCTTCACCCACGTCTTTTCCTTAATAAACCAAACTACTTATTCTGTCATGAAAAGTAAGAATTATGTAGTTTCTGATGTAATATTTGGAATGATTGTTGCTATTCCCACTCCACCAGGTTAGTAAATACAGTACTAACTCTAACATAACTTTACCATAGTGTTTCTATGGCAAGTATCTCCCAGATTCCATTGCAAAATCAATTTATTATTCCTACTACTGTTGTGTTGATTAATAGACATAAAAATAGACTTGTATGCCCAACCAGAGTGGCAGTGAAACATTACAGGAGTGTTGCTATAGGGCCTCTTTTCAGCCCTCGAGGGATGTTATTTTAAATCAGGGCTTGTCATACATTATGTTAGACCATATGCTCTGACTGCTCTGTGGATACTGCTCAGCACTAGTGCATAGCCTCCAATGTCAGATGTAAAATGAAACTCCAGTTTGAAATCTATACCTGTCATGTTCTTATACTTTTGGGTCCCTGAGCACTTCAGGTAATTCCAGAGACACCTGTTTGCTAGAAATCCTTAAAAACTGTTTCAGACTTTGAAAGGACTACATAAGTATATGATTTATGGACTTGTCTAACTCTTGTCTTTATTACAAGTTGTTAATTACCTGATGTAAACATGCTGTAAATTTGGAGCTAATTGGTTTGAACACTGAGACGTACTTTTATAAGAAGGATCTGATGGTGAAATATTTATACTTTCCTCTTGTAATAATCAATGGTCTGTATTGGTTTGTCTGGGCTTATTCCAAGACAAGATTAAAAGGTAAAAATGGTTTTATGTTAACTTAAGAACCAAATTTCTCTGAGCTATTCTGGCTGGTTTGCTGAAGATTTCTGCAGTGTGACAGTTTTACTAAAATATAATACTTCCCAAAGATTCCTGGCACAAGGTTGGGCAGTCATGAAGCAAGGAGAGAGTTAACAAAAACCTACATGACCTTTCCTCTCCTAGAGACAAAAAGACTATAGGTATTACTGCAGGACTCACTACCAATATCTTGGTAAAATTTCATCTGGAAAAGATTTCCCACTGTTGATTTTTGGGATTTGGGCTGCTTTGTATGAGCTATCTGGATATAAAAGCTGTGTTACAGGTTTAGTCTTAAAGCACATAACAAATGTTGTTACTGAAATAAGGTATGTGATACTTTTGTGAAGTAGAAAGGGTCTTTCCTTTTGCACTCAACAAGGGACACAGGAAATATGGTGCTAAAGTTTTAACTGGATGCAAGAAGTAAGGAATTTTTTTTTTTTTTTCATTTTGCTTTTGATAGCATCAGACACCTTACAGTTCTATGTTCCTCTCCTTTCAGGATTTTTTTTTAAAAAAACCCCTCCATATTTTAAGGCAATATTACAGAAGGAATTTTTGCAATTCCTATATTTTTCCTTTTTTTTTTTTTATTTTTTTTTTTATTTTTTTTTTACCCATAGAATATTAAGCCCTTCTATTTCTTGACATGGGACCTCTATCAACCCTTCATAAAGGCCTGGAAAAGCTGTTGTATCCAAAACTGACAGCCCTACACAGAGAGTCTGTTCTATCTTATCAATTTTTCCAGTTTGGTTAAATATTTACATCTGGTAGTTCTTTGAAATTTATGAAGTCACATAACCCAAAGGTTTCAGTGAGGAAAAAAAAAAAAACAGCAACAAACAAACCTGAACTTCCAATTATTAATTACCTTCAGAAAAGTTATTGCAGTTCCCTGACGTCCCTACTCTTTGTTCGTCAGCAGTTAGAAATGACACTAGTTAGTAACACTACTAGTCAGTGTGTGTTCTAAAAGAGTGGATCTGTAGAGTGAATCACTCAGTGCTATGGACCAAACATCCTCACCAAACACGTCACTGCAGCCAGTCAAAAACTTTATTTAAAACACACACTCCTTGTCCAAACTAACATGATAGTCTGGTTTTGCCTTTAAAGATTTTAGAATAGAATAGACTATTTCAGTAGCAAGGAGCCTTCAGTGATCACCCAGTCCAACTATCTGACCAATCCAGGGCTTACCAAAAGTTCAAGCATGTTATTAAAGGCATTGTCCAAATGCCTCTTGAACACTGACAGGTCTGGCACATTGACCAACTCTCCAGGTAGCCTGTTCCAATGTCTGACCACCATCTCAGTAAAGAAATGTTTCCTGATTCCCAGTCTAAATCTCCCCTGTTGCAGCTTTAAACTGTTCCTCGATATTAGGGAGAAGACCTCAGCATCTCCCTCTCCATTTCCCCTCCTCAGGAATGTGTAGGGAACAACGAGGTCATCCCTCACCCTCCTTTTCTTCAAATTAGACAAGCCCAGAGTCCTCAGCTGTGCCTCACAGGACATTGCTTCCAGCCCTTTCAACAACTTTTTTGTGGTCCTTCTTCTCTTCATTCCAACAAGAGTTGCAAAGGGAAAAATAATTGAAATTCAGAGCAGTGTGATGCTCGTTAAAAGTTCTCATTCAAACTGGAACATTGCAGGTACATAATTACTTCAATTTGAATAAAAATAAACATTCAGATAAATTATCATTTTTGAAAGCATGGTGCCTTTTCACAAAACCTCTGTTTAGGTTAAGTAAATACCTTGACGACCCATTCATCTTTTTCCACACTTCGGATAAGTGCATGAAGACATAGGCACAAGCACACCTGTCTCATATAATATTGTTGAAAGGTATATTGGAATAACATGAATAGAAAACTCCTCTGAGTCTGCATGATTTTGAGGAAACAATGTGATGCGAGTGACTGTTCTGGAGTCTATTAATTCATCTGACACTTCTCTTTTATTATTCATCAGTTTGCGAAAACGTAGGTAGATGGGAGAAGCCCATATTGTTGGGAGAACTACACAAGTCAGACTTTGCTTCCAGTTTTCCTAGTTCATGGGTTTTGTACCTCTCATAAACTAAAGCCAAAGTCCATGAAAAAGAAAGAAAATCTGGACTTTTATAACTGAAATCTAAGTGACTGACTAATCCAATCAAAAATTTGAGGAATAACAAGGAACAAGTTATCAGATATTCTTCTACTACATGTTTTGGTAAATTATTTGTTAACAAATAACAGAGTAGTACATGAAATAAATATGTCATTTCAGTCATGAACTGGGTAATATTCTGTGCACAAAATATCATAAGGATTTCTCAAAGCAATTTTATAATGTCTATATATGTTATCCACATAAAGTATATTAAAAAAAAAATATTAGCAGCTGAAGCATTAGATATGAATGAAAAAGAATGGCAAGGCATAAGGAAAATTGCCAGTGGGATAGGAAAGAAAATGGAAACCCACCTTAAAAATAAAACACAGCAAGAGAATATCTATTTAACATTATAATATTTGGTACAACAGGATGTGGGGAAATCAGTGTCTTCTATACCAATTGGTAAACAAATTTTGATTAATTGAACAGTCCTTGATGGTATCAGTCTTAATTGTCTGCCTTTAATTTGAGGTTTCCAAAGATTCAAAACTCCGAAAAATCAAATCTCCTTAAGTTCCAGTGTGCTGTCAATTAATTTTGACTGATTATACTCACCATTATCCTACAAAAATGATCCACAATTAATTGCTGCAATGTGTAAATTGCAGGAGGACAAGAATAGTTTACAGGCTTAGAGAAATGTATGGTAATGTGCACCCATGCTCTCCAGACACCTGAATCTCAATTTTAATATTCCCAATGTCCTTCCAATGTCAGACTTAGTGATTTTTATGGGACTCATTATAGTGCATTTCTGCTGCAATTGGAAGATTCTTTAGCATGGTTCATGGCCCATACCTGCCAGATGAATCACTATTACATATACATGAGAAGAGAAAGAAATTCAGTCTGGCAAATTCAGTATTCCAGATTTGCTCTGGGAATGTTTTCTTCAGGATTCTGAGGGCTCAGGGCAAGAACTTTCTCCGGAGGCCTTTCTCAACTCTGTATGCAAACTTGGCCATTAAAACTTCCTTTTCTTCGAATAAAGTTGTGTAACACCTGTTTGTATGAATAGGATTTATAGGAAGATTTAAATGAGATAATCCTGTCATTTTTTTTCAAAGAAATGAATGCTGACATAGACTAAAAATAATGAAATAAAATTAAAAAAAAAAAAAAAAAGTGAACATTCAGCACTCAGCAGCTGTGACATTCTGCAGAAGGTGGTTTTAAAGAAAGTTCCACTGGAGGTAGCTGCAGATTCTATGAAATGTGTCAGAGAAGTTTTCTTCTTCATGAAAAAGTTGGTGGAGCAAAGATGGTTGAAAATGTAAGATCAAATTTGTGGAGACACTTTTCTTGCTAAATAGCGATTGTGTTCAGAAAATTTTAATGATACTTCTTCATTACTGTGAGTTGAAATTAATAAAATATAAAAATAATCATCAAACATACTTTGAGTCATTATTATATTTCATAATACAGCTATTGTCAGTGGCACATTCTACAAGACTAAATAGATTCATGTTACTAATAGCCTAACAAAAAAGATGTTTGAAGTTAATTAAGAAATTCTTAAGCTATGCCACTAGTTATGTAGCAATAACCATAACTGTAGAGAAATAATGTCTTTCTTACTCACCTGTAAGTGTGTTTACAGTATCTGTAATCCACTTTACAGTCAATGAATCCTTATTATGGTCTTTTGCTTTCCCTTTCTATTTAGTTTTTGCTAACTTGTAGCATTTTTCCAAGTCAGTATTTCTCAAAGAAATATCACTTAATACATGGAAGAATTTAACTGTACTTAATGAGGTGCATGATAAATCCAGACACCATTTACTTCAGGCAAACTGGGAAATAGGCTGCCTTCTGAAGGAACAGAACATCTATTTCTTTATGTAAAAAAGTAAGACATGGCTATGGTCTTTATTTCAAAAGAGGAGCTGGTTTAATAAAGAATATCAGAATGTTCTCTTCAGTGTGGAGAACAATCTGTTTTCAGGATAATCAGAGTGGTGTGTCATGCTTTGTTAAAAAAGGGACACAAAAATGGAAGAAAAAGTAAACCTTTCATTTTAAATTGACATAGTTCTCCAGATTCTCCTATTAAAACCAGTGTATCTTGTAATCTTTCTGGAGAATGAGGGGCTTAAATGCCATGAAGGATACTGACAGCTGTCAGGGACCAATTATATCAAACCCCTAGTCTGCTGCTCATCTGGTAGGCAAGATGCTGAGAGAGATTTTTTTGGGCAACACTGATCCAGAAATGGACCTTTAGGTAAGAGCAAGAGCTATTGGGTTGTATATGCTTGTACTGTGTTTGTATGGCCAGGGGAGCTACAGAGGTGGCTTCTGTGAGAAGCTGCTGGAAGCCTCCCCCAAGTCCAGCAGAGCCAATTCCAGACAGCTACAGGATAATACCTCTGTGATAGAATATTTAAGAAGGCCAAAAAAAGGTCAGTGTCAGATATTTGAAGGCAGAGAAGAGCAGAGTTGAGAATATGTGAGAGGAACAGCCTTGCAGACACTCAGGTCAGTGCAGAAGGAGGGGCAGGAGGTGCCCCAGGTACTGGAGCTCCTATTGCCCTGCAGCCCGTGGGGCAGCCCATGGGGGTCCATGGGGATGCAGAGATTCACCTGCAGCTGTGGAAGAGCCCATGACGGAGCAGGTGGATGTCCAAAAGAGGCTGTGCCACCATGGGAAAACTGTGCTGGAGCAGGGACCTGGCAGGGACCTACTGACCCACGGGGAGAGGAGCCCACGCTGGAGCAAGTTTGCTGGTAGGACTTGTGAGCATTTGGGGTCCCACACTGGAGCAGCCTGTGCTTGAAGGACTGACCCATGGAAGAGTGAACCACATTGCAGCAGTCCATGGAGAACTGGTGCCCATGAGATGGAATCCTGTTGAAGAGATTCATGGAGAACTGTTTCCTGTGGGAGGGACCCTGCACTGGAGCAGGGGAAGGATTCTGACTCCTCTCCCTGAGCATCGACAGAAACAATGTGTGATGAACTGACCATGACCCCCATCCCACATTTCCCCGTGCTGCTGGGGTGGGAGGAGAAAGAGCTGGGAAGGAGGGAGGGGTAGGGGAAAGGTGTTCGGGGAAAGGTGTTTTTAAGATTTCTTTTACTTCTCATTGTTCTGCTCTGCTTCTGTTAATAATAAATTCAATTAATATCCCCAAGTTCAGTCTGTTTGTCCGTGACAGTATTTGCTGAGTGATCTCTCCCAGTCTTTATCTCAAACCATGAACCTTTGTTACATTTTTCTCTCTCATGTTCATTTTTGAAGAGGGGTGATACAATGGCTTTGGTGGGAACCTGGCATCCAGCCAGGGGCAACACACTACAATGCTCTACTTACGCAATATAATTATAAGATCACCTTTTTAAAAAAAAAAAAAAAAAAAAAAAAAACAAAAAACAAACAAACAAACAACAACAACAACAACAACACAAGGAAATAAAGGTCTCTATGCTTTTGAGGAGCTTTCAGAAGGAGAAGGGCCTCTCTACATATGGAGGTAGAAACAGGCAGTTAATTCTAATACCATGAAAGTGTGAGAGTTTTAAAATCATTAAGTGTAAACAAAACTACAAACTTGAGGAGCTGAAAGATCTTACCAGAGGGGAAAAAAGAAAAAAAGTGTTTGGATTGATTAGAAATAGACCCAAAATTCTAATAAAAACCACGTGGAAGTAAAAGATGACTTCAAAAATAGTTTGCATAAGAATTAGGGTTTGATTTTCCAATTAAATTTTGTACACTTTTTGTCCCAAAGATTGACAGATAAGTATACAAAACAGAAACACAATGAGGATATTACAAGGGATGCCCTGAGATGATGCTCAGCTAATAAAGAGTTCCTGAAATCCACTCAAGGTCCTGGAAGAGCTGCATCTTTTATCTGATGTGTATCAGCTGCTTGGCCTGTTGCCAGTACTCAAGAATTCTTTACGGTCTATAGTTAATAGGAAGAACATAATTCACTTGATCTCTTTGTTGGCCACTGTCTAACATGGTATTTGTGTACTCCTTCCCATTAAAGATCCATTATTGTCTCAGCCTTTTCCTTTTGTTATATTGTCAGTGTCCATCTATAGCAAATAGCTACAGCAAAACTTATCTCTTCCAAGTACATTAGTATCCCCAGACAGCAAAAAGTACCAAAAACTGTCTTATAGCCACATACAAAATTATATTTCTATCCAAACTTGTGTCTAACACAGGTGTTCTGATCCTCTAAGCTTCTTATGTCAGAATTCTGAACTTGATCTCATGGCAGGAAAAAGTATCTGGGATTTGAGTCTCGACCAGGTGTGTCCACCGCTCAGGTTTGTGATTTTGTTTTGTTGAGGGTTTTTTCCCTTTTTAATAAGAAAATAATAATATTTTAATAAGAAAATTTGTGTTGGTTTTTCTTTTGTTTGTTTGTTTGGTTGGTTGTTTTTTTTTGGTTGGTTGGTTTGTAGGTTGGTTGGGTGGGTTTTTTTGTTTTTGTTTTTCTTTCAAGCAGCAAATTTATGCTAAATAATATAATTTTCAGCTCCTTGAGCCCTGGAAGGAAACAACCAGTAAGAAAATGCAAAACTTCACATCAGCTGAATGTGTGTTTGGAAATAAATGTAACTTTTTAAGTCTTGTTTTAAAATGTGCCCTTATATGTACTATAATGCATGAGTTTATATGTATGTATGTATACATTTGGTTTCAAATTTTAAAAACATCAGAAGCAAAATGCCTTCCTTAGCAGAGAGTTGAGGTTATAATAGAGTGAACTCTGGAAGTGGATGTGCTTGTTAGCATTTTAATTTCACTTGGTTTCATGATTAGTTCATAACATATATTCTGGACACAGTCATATAGTTCTTAATCTCAAGCCTCTAAGTTTAAAAGAATTTTGGATATTTTTATTTCTTTCTAGAACAAAGAAAACCCACACTTGATATGAGAAAACCAATACTAAGGATTGGAAATAAAAGATTACTCTAATACACAATATTGTCTTGACTGACTATTTCACAAGTTTGACTCTAACAAGGAATATTAAGCATTTCCAATGCAGAGATCCAGAATTATGATTCCATAAAATTTTCCTGGTTTTTTTTTTTTTTTTTGGGGGGGGGGGGGGGGGGGTTGCCAAAGCTGAGGTTGGTATGGTCAAAGATTTAGTGATACAATGAAGCTTAAAGTGATGGATTTTTTCAATCACAGTTAATTAACAACATTATAAAATTAATGCACCACTTTGCTTTTCATGCTATACAGAGGTTAGATTAGCACTTTTCCTAACACATAAGCCTATTGATCTTACAATATTTAGTAAGAATAGCATCTTTAACCTGATTAACACACTAACAAGTGACAGACTGCAGTGTCTAATGTCTTTGGTAGAAGCAGGTCTTGAATCGATTGCACTGGGCGTCACAAGTAGGATATTTGTAATCTTTCACAACACAACTCTGTAAGAACTTTCAAAATACTTATCTAGCTCTTAATCCACTTGGTAGGGTTTAAATGGGAGAGTTTATTTCAGATTTGTGCAACACTGATATCTTTCATGCAGGTTTCCCAGGGTTTCCAGTGCTGTTTTTACATATGAAACTGGTTACTTTAAACAGATTGGAGGCTGTCAAAACAGGTAAGTTGATCAGAAATCACACAGAGATATACCCAGAACGACAGCAAAAGCTTTCAGTTAAGAAGGGATTCTACTACTGCACTGAAAACAGAAGTGTGCATATATATATATCCTTCTTTAATATATATTAAATTTTGTGTTGGTTTTTTTTTTTGTAACCCATAATTCAGCCCATTAAGTAGTTGAGTCCAACCCTTTGTTACTCTAAACTTGCTAAATGATCCTCTATTCAATATGGGAAACAGCATGTCAAATGTGAAATTTAACTAGCCAAAAGCCTGAATTGTCTTCCAGAAACATTTTACTGACAATTACAAAGAAACTGACTGTTTTTCTTACCATTGATACAGTTGTTGAGCTTAATTATGCACTTAGTTCTGATTATTGTTAATTGCACCGACTTTAAGAACTGCAAAAGCACTCATTCCTGTTCAGGCAACAGAATACCAATAAACAATTTGATTTCCAGAAGAAAGGATTGTATCATGGGAAATAATCCATGATAATCAGAAAGTCTAGGTCAGAGAAATTCAGCTTTATTCTGTTCAGTGTTTCCCTGATGAAGTAGAAATTCAACTCCTTAGGTTTACTCACTGTAGACAGTAAACTGGAAAGCATATAAATGACTGATGGCAGATGCATTTCATGAGTCTGTCTACTGTATCCCCCCCCCCCTTTTTTTTTTTTTTTTTAACTGATACACTGATATAGTTCAGACTGAAAATTCACATTCTTTAAGTGAAGTTTGGAAAACTGTTTTCAAGTATAAGGACTTTGGGGATGCAGGCATGCAGGCATTATCATCTACTATAAACTCTTTCAAGGTAATAGTCAAAATGAGAGAATGTCTTTGTATTTTTTTTTTCCAGTCAAATTTGAAATAACCTTCTTTCCCCAGAAACCAATATGACAAAGATGACTTTTAAAAGAACAGAGCAGCACAACGTTAAAAGTCAGAAACTCTCACAATCCCAGTAAGTTGTGATCTGTCCCTGGGTGTATTCAGATATAGACTAGGAAAAAAAAAAAAAAAAAAAATTGAAATATTGTGTTTGTTATTATTGAATGCCTGTCTTTACTGTAACTATACTAAGCTTGACATACATTGGTAGTAGGTGTAAATCCCTATTGTATGAAGTCTTGAAACAATAATGTGGCCAGATTTGGTGATAACACTTCAGGACAAGCAGTGGAGAGTCTTTGGGAACACAAGAAACAGGTTAATTAATGACCTATGGAGCAGCACTGAAAGGGTAATCTTTCTCGTGAAAAATAGGAAGCATGAAAGAAAGAGACAGGAATACTGAGAAGAACAACATCTTCCACATTTACAATGTTAATTTGATTTACTAGCCAACTATTTAAATATATGTTTAGTATGTTCACTGTGCTTTTTCATAATAGCTGCAGTAGATAGGATGAAAAGTGATAGTATTAGTTTGTAATAAAGAACATTTGGGTTTCAAAGACATTTATGATGGGATAGTGGGGCAATTTATTTCAGAACCAGTAATTTCTCACTCTGGAAGACATTAATGCAAGGTTAAGCAAACATTGTGCAATTTACTTATATGTATTTGTGGTATGGGGCAGGGATGAAAAGGATAACCCCTTCAGAGCTCTTCTAGTTCTATTTATATGGTATTTCCCATTATATTCATGCTTTTAATTTTCCTTCCTAGCAAAAGCACTGGAATTAATTTAGAATAATTATACATTCATTCTCACAGAGAACATGTTCATGTGAAGTAAGGCTTTAATATCTCTAAAATTTTCACATTCTGAATATCAGTGTTACATTTGAAAATGTAAAAGTCTTATCTGTGGATGTAATTAAAATTCAACAGAAATCCATAAATGGCCCACAATCATTAGTATTTCTTGACAGTAAGATCATAAATCATTTGTGAAACTTTATTGGAAAACCAGAGAAAATAGCCTTTCTCTTTGACATGGTTTAGGACATGACCTTCAAGGTTTCTGTCTATAAGAAGTTAGAGTAGTCACTTGTAAGAATTTTAAAATTAATATTATTTGAGTGTCCCCAAGAATGTGACAAATGATCCCTATTTATCAAACTTTTGTACAGGAGGTACAATATTAGTTGTGCTGTTTGATCTGGGACAATCAAAGGGAAATTGTTGCTCATAACAAACCTTTGACAAGAACACACAATACTGCTTTACTCTATGGGCTCTGAAGTTGCTTCACATTTCATCTTAATAGTCAGCCTTGCATCTTTTCTCCTTCCATTAGCTTTTGCCATTTGACATGCTGACTAGGCTTAGATTAAAATGCATTTCAGCAGAGGCAGGGGACAGTGTGTTGTCTGACACTAGGGACAGCAATGAGAACTTCAGAACACAGGGATCTATATTTAACAGCTGAGGAGCCAACTTTAATGTGTGAGGTTGTCAAGTGTCCAATCACCTACAGTATGTGTGACACACCAAGCCATCCTGCAGATCTGTGCTTTGGAGAATAGAAGAGGGATGGGGATTATTGAAGGAAATCAGGGTGCCTGTGGCAGGTGGGTGATTGAACCACAGGGTATTTCTAGCAGGAATCTGAATTCCAAAAAACACAGAAATGCTTCTGCAGTGAGTTGGAGGTCCCTTAGCAACATGATTCAGAGGTGTTCAGCGTACTTTGACTGAAAATTTAAAACCTGTTAATGCAAAATTTAAGTCCAAAATTTTCTTGAAGTCCCTTAGCAATTACTTTATTATGCTATCTTTACTCAGAATTGATCAAGTTAAGCTAGTGTGCCAAATGAATTTTTTTCTCTGCAGCACATTCTCTGGTGTTGTACAATGATTTCTGCATTAACACTGTCTTGTCATAGCAACACTTCAGCAATTCAGCAAGCTGGTCCTCTATGCCTTTTTATGAAGATGCTTCTTCACATTTCCCTCTCTGCTGTGTCTAATATGTAAACATGAGGGACAAAAGACTGGTCAGTGTTTCTGTAATGGCATGGACCCCAGTGGACTCATGCATATTCACTTATTATTAAATAGTTCATACGCCTTTAACCCATCACTTAATGGAGCACAGATCAGTCAAGATTTGCATTTTGCTTGCTATTCAAGTTTTTAAACTCATAAGCTCCCTGCTTAATGACAAGAATATTTATCCAGGTTAATTGATAAAATCTCCTCAACATAAAGTGCTCTAGGAAACAATTTCAGAACATTTACATGTTGTATTAACATCTCATTATTTTATTCAACAACCCGAGAGCAAGTGGGGATGTAGGATGAATGAAATGTGTTTTCTAATGACATTTTATCTTGAAAAACCTTTTCTACTTCTAACATATCTGTATGTTGTCTTTTGCTTCAGACCCAAACACCCTTCAATATCTGAGAATACAGCTATTTCAGTCTTAACCAACACAATATGAATTCAAGCAAAGCAGTTGCCAGATTTTGAATACCGAGTGGTCCAACTGATTACTGGATTCTACAAAAAGTTAAAAAAAAATAGAAGAAAAAAATCAGAAGAACTGCCACGGAGTCATAAGCATTATGGAAACAGAAACAGAGCCAAATTTCATAAATAAATGATTCATTCCCACCTTCACAGTTACTTTTTTTTTTTTTTTTTTTTTTGGCCTAAGGACAGCTTTTTATGAATTTACATCATGATAAATGTATCCTTCAAGCAGAGAAGCAGAGATAAAAGAGAGAGTTGCAATTTGTTGTGGAATGTCGTAGACTGTAAAAATTCTAGTATCTCAGTCTTCAATTCTCAATCTTTAATTGTTGTATTTTGCACTGTTTCTTCCTGTTGTCTGTAAAACATTCACACTGGTGATTTTCCACCCCATATTACTAAGTGTTTAAAGCTGAACAATTTCAAATCATCTCAATATTACTTTTCTTGGCAGTAGAATGAAAGCAAACCTTTCTATTTTACAGCTCAGGTGGGAGAAGGAAGTCTAATGGATGTTATCATAAATGGGAATAAAGCTAAATACTTCACTTCCACTATTGAATTGAATGAAATTAGGGTAGAGTGGGCTGTTTGTCAATAGGAAGTTATGATGAAAACCAATTAAAAAAAGTCCTGTGCTATAAATGGGAACGCAGTATTGCCTTTTAAAGCTGTGGACAAATCTCTGTGAAATTTAAGATATGTTTGTCCAATATGCTTGTTTATATAGTATAAACTGCTGAAGTTAAATCAACATGAATCTGTCTGTAAAGCAGGTATTTTAAGCGAGTAATCCTCAACCAACAGAGAATTCATTCTGATTTTTCAAACAAGTGCTGTCTCTCTTTTTCTAGTTTTTCTTAAAAGATGAGGAAGTGGCTTTCCATTTAATTCTTTCTTACTTGTATTCCTGCTCTAGCATAATTCCTTTTTATGTAGGCTCTTCCATTTTATAAATACCTTCTTCATGTTCTAGCTCTAAACAAAAGAAAAAGACTGACTTGCTACTTTTCTCTGACAAACACAGCTGGGAAAAAACCCCTAGTCATTCTTATCTATTATGTATGCATAATGTTCACTAATATTTTTATATAGATATTCATTTTGCTTAGGTTGCCTTTTAAGGTATGCCCACAACCACTCACTTCCCAGACATTTTAATGTCAGGCAAATGTTGCTGCCAGGTATGTGGTTAAAAGCTTCTCAGGAGAAGGTGGCTGTTTTGATGGGAGATGACCAGAAAAACACAGCAGTTCTAAGCAGTGGTTTTGATATCGTGATTAGTTTTATCTAATGTGTCAATAATGAGCACATGAGAATGATTTTAATGTAAAAATTCTAATTACCACAGGGATTAACTGACCTAGCTGTCTTCCTGTTGAAGTCCAATATTTAGACAACACATTATTACATTCAGAATTTCCTGTTTAAGCCATGTTTTATTCTCTGATTATCAAACCCTTCTTAGGTTTCCATCCAGGCACCAATAAAGCCACCCAGTCCTCACACTGCATAGCTGCTCACAGCATGGTTAGCACAGAAATCCCCTGGGACAACAACAGGAGACCTTGACTCCAGTGGAGTTCTCAGAACAGTGTCTCTCCCTCTGCTCTCTTTTTCTGACCGTCAGTCTTGGATTTTTCAGTGTTTTTCCAGGATTTATTGGTGTGAAACTTGAGTACTCCTTAAGCAAAAGATTTTATTAGTCCACAATGAATTTTGTATTACTCTGTATTAAAATTCTCTTTCATTACATGTTCATTTATACTGCCCAAAAATTCAAATGTCAATAATTTTCCTAAGTCAGTCATAACTTTTCTAAGTACTTTGTTTTTGCACCATGTTACTTTCTATTTCACCCACTGTTTCCTAATTTTTTTTTATTAAGAGGGAAATTGAGTGTTCATATTCTGTTCATCTTCTTCATTCTAGTAATAATGTCTCTTCCTCTTAGGCATGTATTTTCTTAGACCATTAAACTCTCTTTCATACATGCACCCTACTATGCCTTTTCCTCTCCTTCTTAATTTTCTTTAAATCATGTCCTTCATCACGCAATGATTTTTTTCTTTCCCTTCCAACTTTCAATTCTATACTCATATGTAATACCACATGCTTAATCTCTGTGAAAGAAGAGTGGTCAGATGAAGAGGCCTGGCTTCCAAAATACCTTACTAGTTGCTTCAACTGCTTTCATTTCTCTGTCTCCTTAACAGTGAAAGTCCATGCAAGTCCAGCACTTTTCAAAGTTTTTGCTTTCCTCCCCTTTTGCAGTAGATGTTTTATTGTCCTAAAAAATACTGTGTAACAGTTAAAGCTGGGTAAATGTCTTATTACTTATCACATTCTTTAAATAGACTTGATCTGTTAAGAACAAATCGAGAAATCAATGAAGAGCTGGAGTGTTTTGCTGCAAGTTTTCACTGACTAATTCTAATGTGAGATTTCCACACTGAAAGTCATTCATGAGCTTTATTTTTTTTTTTTTCTTATTTATCAGGGCTGATCAGCTTGGTAAGATAAATCACTTGATATTAATATTGAATACTTATAACTTATAACCTGTTTCAGTCCCTCTCACCGGAAATTATGTGTGGGGAAAAAAGGGGAAACCTAGATTTAGATTAGAAATCTTCTGTGTTTACAGTAAACTTCATGAAGAATACTCTTAAAAGTTGTTATTAATTTCATTTGTAATAATAGTAAGGGTAAATATAGCAAACTTGATGATCATCAGATGAATATGTAACTCCAAGGTGACAAGAAGGTTGTCTCATCTGTTTTATGATTAAGATTCAAGCAAGCACTACACAGAATAACAAACACCATAATTAAGAAATCTGATCCATTTTCTCTTTCTGGAGTCTCTGCTCTATTTGATTTCAATGACACAGCAACCCTAGAGGTACAAGGGCTCTTGAGCCTCACAAAACTGCTGCTGTCCAGGAAGAGAAACACAGAGAACGATACAGAGCTGGGAGGGGGCAGAGAGTGATTTTTATTGGAAGCTGTTAAAGTGGTTGCTATGAGACCTTCTCCAGCTAACACAGGCACAGCAGTGAGTGTGAGGCTGATAAATCATACCTCTTGCATTATACCTTTCCTTTCCGCACCCCTTCTTTTTTTTTTCCCCCAACACAGCTTTTATAGTTGTTTAAGATCAGAGAAAGCACCTGCCAGTTGCTTTTTCTTCAGTTTTGCTCCCTTCTTCTTCCTCGTGCAAGATGGAGCTAGAAAACGAAATGATCAGCTCCTCCAGCAGTCCTTCAGCAGGCTCCAGAGAGTACAAGGTGGTGATGCTGGGAGCAGGGGGAGTTGGCAAGAGCGGTAAGTTTCAGCAACAACATTTTTGGGGAGAAGGGGTGAATTTGGAGCATAAAGTTCACAGGGCAAGGACATTGTTTATTGGGGAGGTTCTTGCACCTGGCTTGGATAACAGACTATAGTTTGTGCATGGGGCAGTGAGTCAGCTTAATTATTACAAGCCTCTTTAATTCTTTGTTTGAACTGACCTTGGTTCTGCGGGGTCAAGGCAGAGCAGTCAGGTTGCTGCTGTTGGTTTAACAAGCAAGTGGCCGTGTCACTCTGGCTCCTGGCGAGGGATGATGCTCTGCTGGACAGTGGGGATATAACTTGTCGTCCCGGCAGTCCCTGTGCTCAGTCAGAGATGAAACTAACTGCAAAGTCAGCTCTGCAGTGAGAGTGTGGGGGATGCCTACTCTGTTTTCTTCCCCACATCTTTTTTTATTTTCATTTTTCTGGTTAGTGTCATTGTGGCTCAGCTGGTGTTAAGTCTCCTCTCCGAACAGGTACAGAGTGCCTGCCTGGGTCTCACTCCAGGAGATAAGGCAGATTTGCAGCATATTTTAATATCACTGTCCAGAGCTGGTAAGATATGCTAGTGTCTGACAATGATATCTCTTCAGAGGAGTCATTATTTTCTCTAGACAGTGTTTTCTTTTTCCCAGATATTATCACTTTTGATTTATTCTCACTGAAACTAGCAATCTCTGTTCTTACAAAGACTTTGCTAAACACGCAGAGTTTGTCTCAGAAGTCAGTGTATTGAGCTAGCCACACAACAGGCATTTGATTACATCCTATGGAAATTCAAAAGAAAAACAGAAAGAGAAAAGAAAGAACAAAAAGCAGGATAACAGGATATATCCAGGATATATTCCAAGGAAATTTCAGGATAAATAAGCTGTGACACTACTGTAATAATTGTGTAGATCAAACAAGTTTTATTTTCACTCAAACAAAAAGATGAGGTGTATGTGAAAAAAATTAAATATTGGGATAGGATGTAATTTTCTCTCTCTATCCATAATCTTTGCATTCTTGTTATGTTTGGCTTCAGCTTCAGTGGCACATCTTTCTGTAAAAGCTATTTCCCATCAGTATTGCTTAACCAAGCAAACAATTCTTGCACAGATGTTACTCTATAATCACCACATAAAATGGGAAAGAAGAAAATATTGCTTACCTCAGAGTAAATTTGTGCAATTTCAAATCATCTTTTCCATGGTAAAGCAGGTATCCAGAATGTGTCAGCTGGAACTTTCAGTAAAATGTCACTTTTTTTTTTCCCCTTTTTTTTTCTTTTTTTCCTGAGTGCATCCAAAAGATGGCAACAATTTCCTCCCCTGCCCCTCCCCAAACATATGTTTGTAGGAACAATGTAATTTTGAAAACTTCCCCACCAAAAGATATTACAAACCACACAAAATTTATAGTATGACTGAATCATAACAGCCAAACTTTATAAGTACATTGAGGAAATTTCAGAGTTCTACTCTTAGGCCAGAGTTTAAATCACAAATTTAGTTTATTCAAATCTCCTTGCTCTGAAGACATTAACTGTTAATTTCATTACAATAAAGCCTTCAAATCTGTGGATTGCACAAAGTAATATACATCTTCAAAGCTAAGAATCATATAATTTACTAGAATTGTGTGTCTGCCTGTTCTAGAGAAATAATGATATTGAGTGGATGATATTCTTTGAGATTAATGAAAAATTTTAAACTAATGAAAAAGTGAAACTTCTGGGTGAAAAAAACCCAAACCAAAACAGAAACTAAGCATTATTAAGACTTTATAATAAAAGTGGTAGGCAGTTCAACATTTACAGTCTATGAAGTCCTGATGTGGAATGGGAATGAACTATTTCAGTAGAATCCTGAGAAACAGTCCAAGTGATAGAATTCTGAAAGAGATAAGGAAAAATTGATGTAATTCCATAAACCTATAATTCATTCTGACTGTTACATAAACAGGATTAATTTACACTGAATTACAAGAAGAAAAAGGCCTAAATGACTACTTTTATTCTACAAGATGAGCTCTGCTTTGCCCTAGTGACCTAGATTTATTCTGTCCAGGACATACTGAATTTAACCAAACAGTGCATCAGGGGAGAATAAAGATGAAAGATTAAAAAAAAATAAAGTCACTTTTTAATTTTGATGAATAAGTGATATATATGGTATTGATAATATCCAGGATTTTTTTTTTTTTTTACCTTTTTCCCCCTCTTACTTTGCTTTTAAGTCATGATGAAAACAGTAACAGCTGGGGTTAAGTTACTGAGTAGGAAACCTGTTTCGCATGAAAGACTTTCTATTCCTCAATACATTCAATGTTAAATAATTCATGTTTTGCATGAATAGTCCATAGGAACCAAGGCACAGAAATGCTAGATTTCTTTTTTACCCTGGATGGAGTTCATTCTAGAGATCCCCTGGGGATTTTGATCTGCTGTTTCCCACCCTCTTCTGGTCTTTTACTGTGCTATTTCATCCTGTATGTATGGAGGTCTTTGCGCTGAAAACTGCGTGCTCGCTGGGAGGAGCTGAGGGTGGTGGTTGTATTTGTGCACAGGGAGGAGTTAAGAAGGGGAGATCAACAGTGTATGCTCTTTGGCATTGGTGTTTATAGAATATTTGCTTTGGATTATCAGGCTTGTGTCTTTAGTTGTCTGCTCCAAGGTGATGGACAGTCCAGGAGGACAGTGTCCTGTTATTTGAGCTATTCAGTGTGGTACAAATTTCAGAGGAATTGGTAAAAAGAAGATAAGCTCAGCATAACCAAGTTGGATGCCCATCACATCCAGAGTTTAAGAACTTTTGCTTAAGGGTCCTCACTTTTCAAAATCAGTGTCACTGTTTCATAGGACGAGAAAACACCACCCCAAACCTAGAGTTCAGAAGAAACAGGTAATAGTCATATTTAATTAAAAAGCACAAAGTTCAAGGTAAATTTTCATACGAGTTGATTACTGCAATTATGGATTATAGATGCCCTAGAGTAAACTACCCGTTCTAAGTCTCCTGAAAACAAAAGTGTTTTTATTTTCTAGGCAACATGTTAATTTATTGCTTTGTGTAGGTTGTGTCTGTCATCAAGAACATCAAGTACAGTCTGATGCAAGTTCAGACCAAAATTAAGCTAGATCCAGGAACTAAACTGAAAATTAAATTAAAGTGAAATACAGTAAAATGAATTTTCTACTGGCACGCATGTAATTATAGTCTATATGAAAATTATAGCTTTCTAATTAGAGGTAAATTTCTATTTAAAAGCAGAATTTGACACTTGGTTTTCTCAGACCACTTCAGTACCGTTTAAACCTGCCACAGGTTGCTTGACATAGGGCTAAACCCCTAAGAATCTCAGTGATTTTGAAACCCATTTTGTTTACAAATACCTTCAGAGATCAGTGATTGAGATACTCTCATGGTCCTTGCCTGATGCAGCTCAGATCTCTGGGTTTGTCTCTCGTTTTCAGTGTTACAAAAAGCATACACCAAAGAGCCTTTTCATCCTGAGACCATCTACTCCTGGCTTATATTTAGCAAACCAATTACACTAATAACAATAATTGACTGCAGCACATTCTGCAAAACATTATATATGATTAACCTGCGGGTTGCGGAATGACTAACAAAATGAACAAACTGATGTTTCTGTGCAACCAAAGAAAATAAGAAGCCTCTGTCTAATGAAAAATTATTACTGACTGATTTCCTTGATTTTTCTGTTATTTTTTCTTTTCTTGGTGGTTCATAAAGACAGTATCTACAGTTTTGGGTGACTCATCGAATTCATTTCAAGGTTACATGTACAAACAAGTTTCAAAATGCACAAAAACAATGGGTTTTTGTGTTGTGGGAATTTCAGTACGAGGAATTAGATTAAATCTGCAATTTTATTTGTGTGATGATCTTTCCCTCTGTTTTTCAGTTTTATCTCTTATTTTGTCTAAATAAATCAAATTTTGTGCCTATTAATTTCAAGTGTCTCTCCATAAGAAAAGCCTAAGGAAACAGAGGTAGCTCCATGGAGTGTGTACTGGAGAACTCTCCCACTCCAGCTGTTTGTTAACTCCCTGGAGATAAATTAGTATATGATCTTTTTCAGGCTACACTGTCATGTCCAGAGTCAAGCCAATCACCAGAATGAATGTGTAGGATTAAGCTACTGCTCAGTCTGAGTCCAGGTGAAAAAAGTTCCCTTTCAAGTGCTTGGGCATACTGTGGATTGCAGTTAAGGCAAACCAAGTTGCTTCTTTTCCCCTCTCAAAATGAATATATTTTTGGTGTCTTGGTTTGGTTCTCCTTCTCCTGTAGCTGCGAAAATGCCAATCTTTAACTGGAGAAGAAATTGAGAAAAGTAAGTAACCAAGACACATATCTGCATGCATCTGAAAAGAATTGTTTGTTCATCATTCCCTGTCAGGGGCGGAGGGGGGCGGGGGGGGAGAGGG
>JAWWEE010000085.1:68396889-68418050 GCA_035221455.1 Xenops minutus | reverse complement strand
GCATCTGACAAAAAAAAAAAAAAAAAGGTAATTCATATTTTTAATTCCTTGGGAATTTCAGGGAAATGATTATACTCATTCAAAATTAAACCAAACCAAAACAGAAAGGTATAAAAGGATATCTATTTGCTGACCACAGGAAAACTTCCTTGCTTGGTAACTGTTCTGAAAACATAAGACTATTGACCAGTCAAAATGACACATAGATTATGACATATAAATTCCCTTGGTCATTTCATAGTACTGACTGTACCCTGTAATTGGCTGTTACCTGATATAGAAGTGACAGGGTGAGGCTGGGAAAGAGAGGACATAGCAGAATACTGGCAGTGTTACAGACCAAAAGACACGGTAATACTTCTTGAAAATTATTTATCCATGAAGAAGAAATTCTAAGTGAACACTGTAAGCCACCAGTTATGTTTGTTGTGTCTGGGATTCTGTAAACTGAAGTGCAATGGTAGTTCTAATGCAGAATTACAAATGTTATATGCAAAATGATGGTGGTGTAAGTTACATTTGCTCCTTGAAAAAGCAAACAAACACACTGTAGAGAAGGCCTACCAATGTCAGAGAACCTTGGGTAAGGGCAACTTCCAGTTTTCTCATAAACCAGATTAAGCATGGGAGAATCTATACGTGCCGAGTTCTGGAGTATTTGTGATCTTTGTTAAAAAAACTGCTGATGTTTTAGGTACCTTCACAGACAGGTTATTGAATTTGTTTCAAGATTGATTTTGTGTAACTCCAGCTTCTAGACATTTTATCTTATCTTTATGTTAACACTTTAAAAAATAATCTGTATTCTCTTATTTTCCTATCTGTTAATACCTGTGTATAATGATTAGTCCACACCTTAATCTTCTTTCTGTTCAATACACTGAGCATTTGCAACTTCACTTGTAAAACCTTATTTTCCTGATCAGAGCATTTTGTATCCTTAATCTGACTGCCCTAATATTTCCAAATAGTTTTCTGAAAATGAATTCAAAAAATTCGCATGCTATTCTATTTGTGGCCTTACTAGAAGCAAAATTACCTACTGGTTTCCTCTGTACAGTTATTTTTTGTTCCTCTGAAAATAGTGAATTCCTTTGTTCAGGTGTAGTTCACAGAAGTCACATACAGAGAAGTATTTTCAGTAACCCTGAAGTTACTTGCTCTTTCTCCCAGGGCAGTCACCTGTGCAATCACATCTCTAGTGGTGACCTAAAATCTATACTTCCACTTGTTATCTTATTTTGAACCATTGAAGCTGAGGGTTCAAATAATTCTGGACTCCTTTCTGATAGTCTTCATTTATCTTTAGTGCCTACATTGACCACATAAAAGGATTAAGCACATTCCTTATTCATCAATTTTCTTAACTATGGGCATACCTTGTGGGAAGAATTATTTGCCTCAGGGAAATGAGTTAAAGATGTTTTCATTATTTTTCCAGTTTACATACTTTAATGACTGGAGGGGTAGAGGACTCAATTATGCCTTCTGTATTTAACAGCGGGGTTTCTGCATGTGAGATACCAATTTGCTGCAGAGAAAGCTGTCCAGAGTTCTGGTTTCTTCGATTCTAACAGCTGTCTGACAAATAGAGTTCAAAGAAGACCAACAAAGATGATAAGAGTGGTGACACAATATGATTTATGATGACAAACAACTGTGACTATATTCAAATAGCTCTGTTGGACAATAGTCCATGAATCTTTATTATGCAACTTGCATATGCATACAGTGATTTAATATAAGTGGTACTGGATGAAACTGTAATGTGAATGGAGTCATCTATCCAGGTTCTCCCATCAAAACATCCATGTCATGAATACCCACTCAGATAAGGCTAAAAAATGAGCTGGCCACTGTTCATGCCAGTTTGGGATAGGCCATGGAGACTTCATGATATTTGAAAGAAATAGATATCAAGAAAAGAATACATGTTTTCCAGTATTTGAGGCGGAAAGGAACCAGAATTTCTTAATGGAGAGTAACAAGTTAAGTGATAAAATTGTAATTAAAACATTAAATTAGTAATCTATGAAACCTTCAGGCCTTGTCTTCTTTTGGTGAATGAGTGACATATGTCCTTAATGACTTGCTTAAAAGCAAGGTGGAGCAGATTGTGGAATGGCCTTGGTGAAAGTTGTGTTAGTCTGTTTGGTTTATGGTAATTTAAGACAGAATACATTATATAGAAATTGAACACTAAGAAACAAATATACCTGAATGCAGAAAGCATTTAAAGACTTCAAATGTTCTTATAGAAAAGAAGGAATACTTTTATCCTTAAAATTATGAGATGTGGTAAAAGTCATTAGGGATTTTGGCTGATATGGCATTACTAATGTAGGTAGCAAACAGTTTTCTTTGTGTTCCTACTGCTGAACAGAGAACCTTAGGTTTGCCTCAAGAAAGGATTCGTTTGTTGTGTTTGGAAAAAAAAAAAAAAAAAAGGTCATTTATCTTGCCTCACATAATGATAAAACAGGTAGAAAGTCTCCTGTAGAACTGGAAACATGCTGAGGTAGCACCCTTAAAGAATTGGCCACACCATGTGTGTGTTGGGTAGTGATGCAGATGGAATGTAAGCAGACCTGTTAGCTCTTGCAAAAGAAACTGTTCTCTTTTCTGTGGATGAAAATTGGATGTTTTGGAGTTTTCATCTACACCTCTTCTATGTGAACAATTATGGGAAGGATCAAGGGAATGTCATGGAGTTGTGACAGGGAAGGTTTAGGCTGGGTATCAGGAAAAGGTGGGATTGTTGGGGTTTCCTGTGCAGGAGGAGGATTCAACTCTGTGATCCTTGTGGGCCCCTTCCAACTCAGGCTATTCTATGATTCTACATGATTAGAATTCACAGAAGATAATGTTAATTAATCTGCTTTTCATGGTGTGATTTATTAAAAGAGGGTGTCACTTAATGAAGATTTCAGTGAGTTGTGTCCTGCTCAGCTTTCTCCATTCATCCTGCTTGCTATACAGAGACAGAAAACCTTCTGGGCTATTCCTCAACAACAGAAATTGAACTATCAAGGACTCTACTGGTTTCAACACACAAATCTGCCATTTGAAATGCCCAGATTGAAGTCTCAAACAAGGAAACAAGCACTGTTTCATGACAATGACTGGGCACTGTCGGTATCTTTGCTATAAACAATCTGTTGAGGCAGCCACAGGAACTGTTTGCCTTCCAAGCCATCCCTGCTGCTGAGCTGAGCCATCTGCAGCATTTTTGGCACATGCTATCTGCTAGAATTTGGATGAGATTTATTCCATTAGGGACACTCTTGAAATCACAATAAAGAAAGGTGTTTTTTGTTCTTTTTTTTTTTTTTCCCCCTTCTGTTGCTGCTTTCATCTCTTTTCTTTCTATACTTTCCATTTTATTTAATTCCATTCCTCTGGTAATCCTTTTCCACTTTTAATTTGTTCATTGACTTTAATTACCCTCCCTTTATGCCTGAAAGCCTGTCTAATTTTCTTTCCTAGGAGCTAGAAGCTTCATCATGCTCCCACAGCTCCAGTGACAGATATTGGATGTCACCAGAGCTCTGTGTAGGGACCCAGTTTCAGAGGGCAAAGCCCCTTTGCAACAAGCTCTGGTGATTTGCTAATGCATTACCCACCCAGTAACCAGATACTATTGGAGACACTGGCTGAAATCACTTTGTTTCAGGTTGAGTGAGGAATATTCAAAGGAAAAGAATGTGAATGTGTATATAAAAGAATGTCTCAGGAGTTGCCAAGTTGGACTGTGATGTATTTGGCCTCGAAAAGAGGTATGTTTTTAACTCAGCTGCCTGTTGTAATCAGTGTTTTTATCTTTTCATTTGGCTAAAATCCAAGAGTTAAAGTGGTTACTTCAGGGGACCAAAAGAAGGACTGAGAAACGGTTGTAAGTTTTAAAAACAAATTTCATAAGCTTTTGCAAAGTAAAAGCTGGAATCAGCTGAGAGACTGGTGCATGGTAGTTCTTCTTTAACTTATACTGACTTCAGCTTGAGAAGAGCTGTTGTGTAATTTCTTCCCTTGAAATCTCATTGAAGTGCTAATGAAATTCTATAATTCTTGTCCATTTTTATGTGCCAAAAATAAAGGACCCCTAGCTGAAATTCATATTTTCTGTCAGATCCTGTGATTCCTTTCAGAACTTTACTAGCCTACTAGCTGCATGACAGCTTATATTATACTGAACTTTTCCCTGCTGAACAGGACCTTCAGTGTTTTTACAAAAATGTCTCTTTAGCAACTTGCAAAATGTGTGCTGTTGTTTCAGATTTTTAACCAGAATGTTCAAAAACAAACCAAAGCATTTTGAAATTGTCTGTTGTTTCAAATAAGCAGCTTCTTAAGTCATGCAGAATGCCTGGAGGGTTATAAAATTTCCCATTCTCTAAAATTTGTCTGGACTTTCTTAAATAGAAATTATGTTCTTTCCTCAATTTGATTAAAAAATAATCATTAGACATTTTCTCCACAGAGAATAATCTTCCTTGGGTTGCCTGGTGACATGGTCATCTGACCACTCATCACACACAATATGCCAGAGCTCTGCTTTGTGCAGTGTCTGACCTTGGGCACAGCCAAAGGATGTGTTCTTGTGTCTCATGAGTTCTCCTTCTGTTTCTAGAAAAACTTTATTTCTCTTCTTGAAGGAAAAGAAAAAAAACAAAACAAAACAAAAAAACAAACAAAACAAACAAACAAACCAAAAAACCCACAAACATCTATTGGAGTAATCAAGTAGTGCCCTCATGAGCTCCAGAAACCTGTGCCTTTCTTTCAGTTTCAAAGGATTTCCCAGTGTCTGTGAAAAATGTGAATTTCCATCAGACCCATTTTTCAAATCTTTCCCAAGATATTTGCAAGTCGTTACATGTCTGACATAACAAGGAGTACATCACAAAACCTTCCACTTTTTTTAGGTAACATTCTCAAACTGACAACTGGCTGTGATATTTGAGAGTAGGGAAGGGGTTAGGAAAAAGGTAAAACAGAAGCTACAAAAGAAATAAACCAAGCAGTGGGAAGGGAGAATGTAGCAGAGGTGACCAACTAACAGAAAAGAAGAAAATAGAAAAAAAAAAAATACGGACATAGAAAAAGATTTAGAAAATAGAAACTAGGCACAGATCAGTAAAGCCATGATAAGAAAGCAGAGAGACAGAAGGGAAGTGCAGTAATTTGTACTTCAAGGAGGACTGATTTCAGATGCTGCCTTTTCATTGTCATTATCCTAATACATGCTAATAGTCGATAGCTGTATCCCAACATCTTCTGAAGGTCTTGGTGGCCAAAATGTACGTAGAGGTCATGTTAGGGAATCTTTCTCCTGACTCTCTGACTTCTTACCCCATATTTCTGACTCATTGGCTTTCTAGAATAGGAAGCTGGATAGGCAGCAGCACAAAGTTTTAGGCAAACAGGTGTTAATCTCTTCTCAAAGGTAACAAGCAAAAAGGCAAGAGGAAATGGCATCAAGTTGCACTAGGGGAGGCTTAGACTGAATATTAGGAAAGATTTCTTCAATGCAAGGATAGTCAGGCATTAAGAAAGGTTGTTCAGGGCAGCGGTGGCTTCACCATCCCTGGTAGTATTCAAAAAACCTGTGCATGTGGAACTTAGGGACACAGTTTAGTGGTGAACCTGACACTATTGGGTTAATGTTGATCTGAGAGGTCTTGTCAAATCTTAATTTTAATTTGATGATATGATTTTAAATCTTCTTGTTACAGCCCTTTTTTCCTTTCCTCAGCCATGAACGAGGCTGTGTAAATCTAACATTAATATAAATTTATGGGGTGCTAGGCAAAGTGATGCTTCTCCAGTGTGGTGTTCTGACAGCCATCCAGAACGGAGAGGAGTCTGTGTGCCCCAGCCTTAGAAATACTGCACACATAGTGAAATCAGTGGGAGGCCCAGCATTTGTCAGACTCCTCTGTGTTCTTTGAAGAACCACATTCAACCACACATAAGAATCTAAAACAAAATAATGAGTCACAGTGCTGCTGGAGATAATGTCTCAGTACTGGGAAGTAAAATTAAGTTCTGTTTTCCCCCAGTCTGGGAAAAAATGACAAGATGAAAAACAAATATATATGCATATATATATGCATTTCTACATGTTTTCTCTTACTCTTTGTGACCCAGCTGTTACCTTTGCTCTCATTCCCCAGATTTTACTGCTCATTACAATATAAACAAAACACCACCTCACTATAATATCATTTGAACAAGTGGTGGTAGGAGGAAAAATCAAAACAAAATGGTAGTGACTATAAACAGATTTAAATACACTTATCCTTGAAACCTGCTCATGTGAGATTTATTTCAGTGCAAAGTAAAGTGTAAAAGCATTTTCACTCTTTAAGGAAAACAGTTGTTAGTGCCAATGTGTTATTTAAAGGATTTATGGAAAGCTGTGCAAAACCCAGTGAGATAACCACTTTTTCTGATTGACAGTGACAGCATATTTAAAGAATAGGATTATTTGGTGATTGATAACCTTTATTCCTCAATTTCATTTACCTATAAATAACTATGAATCAAACTGTTTTGCGAAGCTGCATCATATGTTTCTAAAGCATCGCTGTATGTGCTGGATGAGTATTAGTATTTTAAGTTTCAAGTAAAATTTAAACCAGTTTTGTGTGTTTGGATACTTTAGGGTGGTGTAATTCAAATACATTTATAACCTTATGAATAAGATGTCTTTCTGGTTGAATATAAGCAGAAAAAAAAAAAAAAAAGGCAGAAAGTAAAATTTTTATTCTCAGAAATTGCTAACTGTTCCCTTTCTGAGTCTGAGTACTGCAAATGAAGCTGATAAAAATTGTAGGCAGTGAATACTTTACAAGGTTGGAACTCTTGGGAATATCTTTGGCACCACTGATGTTAATTTAGTCACAAGAAAAAGCAGGATGTGGATTGGGAACAGATGAGATAGGCTGTAGTAGACATGATTGCTCAGGAAATGACCTAGGGAGACAGAGTACCAGTTTGTATTGTGATGAAAGTTCCTGAGGGAATCAAATGTTTGCCTAGGTCACAGTCAAAGTTCAATGCCATAGACAAATACCATGAATAATTCTTTTCAGGTTTAAAGCATAACAAGCTGCTAAAAATCATTAAGAGGTTGGTGATAGAGTTACTTGCCTCTGAGTTCTAATTCCTTCCATCCCCTTTTATCTCTTTTTTTTTTTTTTTTTTTTTTCTTGCAGGCTCTCCCTTTAAGCATATGGTAGAAGTTATGAGGGAAATGGGAAATGTAAAATACCACCTGTTTATGTTAGTAAAGTGTGTGGAGACCGTGCTATCTTTCTAAACTCTTTTTATCTTTCTCATAAAAATTTATTTCCTGCTAATAAAATGTTTTACCAGGAATTTGGCAGTGCTGAAGGATTTGGATTGATAATGTATTGTGAAATACTGTAAATAGTTTTTCTGTTCCTTTTTTTTTTTTTTTTTTATTTCTATATATTAGTCTCAGGATGTTTAACATATGATGCATTTCTCACAATGACACAGTCTTCAAAACTTACCTATCTTCAGAACCATCTCTAGCTAAACTGACAACCAAATACGTACTTGTTATCTTACTGGAAAACCAAGATAGGATGGGCCTTATTTGTTCTGTCAGTGTCTTCTGTGTCATATCTGTTCAGCTCAGTGATTACTGTCAGTATTGTGGCATTTAAAAGAAGAACTGAAGAGAGTGGAAATGCAATTTGTGTTCTGTGCTGCCTCACGTATCACAAAGAAAACTGGCAGTTTGACCTTAGCAGTAGAGCAGAAAGAATACAGCTGGGGTTTTTCTTAGTGTTTTTTTTTCTTTTTTTTTTTCTTTTTATATACTGTGTTCCAGCCAAAGGAATGCATCTTAATGGAGAAGTCACTCATTCTGGAGTAGGTGGTGAGGGGAGGGAACAGCAAATATTGCGCAGCCAAGGAAAGAAGTCTGTATTTGTTCTTGACTGTCTCTTTGAAATTACCGTAGAATGCCTTGACCCCTATTTTCTTCCCTACCCAATGAAATGCCTGTATTAAAATGTTTAAAGCAGTGCACGGTTAAGTGGGATGGAGCAGAGAGAGGTGAAGATGCAGGAATTGCTCCTGTAATTTCTGCAGGTTTGGGCAGAATTATGAAATAGTATTGTGTCAGGCTAATACTATAAAGCAATTCATAACAGAATTGGAAGGACAGTGAGCATTAGGAATGTTTTGGTTTTGATACATTGTGGAAGAGAATAACTAATAAGATTAATATTTCTGGGCTACGAAGAGTAAAGGTAGATGTGATAAACACAAAGATAAATTCTGTAAAGTTGTTACAACTAGACACAATGGCTCAAGGTAAGAATATTCTATAATGCATTTTGGCAAATTAATTAATCAGTGAAACCAGTGTTTATCTCTGCAAATGGAACAGAACCTGTGAATACTGTACACAGGATTAGATTGGATTTTAGGAAGGAATTCTTCGCTGTGAGGGTGATGAGGCCCTGGCACAGGGTGCCCAGAGAAGCTGTGGCTGCCCCATCCCTGGAAGTGTCCAGGTCCAAGTTGGACAGGGCTTGGAGCAACCTGGTCTGGTGGAAGGTGTCCCTGCCCATGGCAAGGGGGTTGGGGATATCTAACCCAAATTATTCCGTGATTTTATGATAATAGTTGTTTGCTGCAATTACTGGATTATTGAACAAATGTGGAGGCACAACCAGCTTCTTGTTGTCCAAGTTTTGGGCAAGGCCCAGCGTTATTCTTCTTCTGTAAGATTTGAAACTCCAGGAGACAAATAATAGCTTGTTGCAAACCTTGATAGTCTTAGATGTGACACACCTAAGTAGGTGTTCAAGATTCAGGCAGCTATGGGATTTGCCAGAAAAAAGCATTCAGGAAACTTCTTGGGGAGAAATACCTGTTAATTAGCCTGGATAACTAATGCTGAAAACATTATCTGAGTTTAGTGTGTAGGCATTCTCTGGAGTTCATGGAATGAGGTGGACATTGTTAGATACTTAATAATTTCCATTGTTTGAGAGGAATTTGGATGAGTAAGAAACTGGGATGAGTAGTCATCAAAGGGTAGGTGGCAGTAGCCAAAACTCAGATGTGGGTAAAGGTCATTGATATAATTGATGTGGGGAGTATTTGAAAATAATGAATTGTAGCATTCAGTAGCAATTCCTATTGCAGAATTTATCAATATGTCTTCTTGTTGATATAAAATATATATGATGGCTTCAGTCAAGGGTTTTTTTCTAATATATTTTTCCTCTATTAAAACCATCTATAATTTTGGTGATAATGTCCCTGTTGAAATTAAAAATGTATAGTGTGCTGGACAGTGTGGCATGGATGTTCCTCAGACCTTAATTTTTAGAATGTGAGACTTTTTAAGTCCCCAGTCGAACGAGCTGGTTTCTTTTAGCTCCTGCAGGCCAATGAATTTAACTTTGGAGTTCCCTTAGCCTTCAACACGCACGAAGGTGAAGCTTCAAGTGACATTTCACTTTGAATAAAGCAAATTAAATTTATGTTTTGTATACGTATATGTATATATTTTCAGTGAGGCAAACAGTAAGCACTTCCTGTCCTGCAATCTTCTTTTCATCCATTTTTCAACTGAAACAATTTATCTTCTACACCTGAAAAAGCTGTGAATTATTATTTAGAGAGTGTTAATTTTGTCTGCAGCAGGAACCTTAGATTTTGGTAGATAATTTACCAAATCTATGTTACTGCAAATCCCTTTAAGAAGCTCTTAAGGAAGAAGCATCATCACACATTACATCTCTATAGGGAATATTTTTAATCATACAGTAGCTAAGTTTTCCAGAAATGCAGGATTGAGAGCAGCTGAAAAGTTGCAAGGCTTTGGTTTGCTTTTCTTTGCTGGCATTCAGGCAGATAATCTTACTGAATAGTTGATATTCATAGTTTCACTGAAGCAAGTTCAGTCAACAGTTTCAAGATGGTATCACCATATTTAGAGTTTGGTGAAAGATGAGTCAGTACTTTGTGGAGCAGACATGTCTTCTGACATCGATATCACTTTGTCTGCTGTGCTTCTCACTTTCACTGGCACTTGTTCTTGATTGATCTCTTGTTCTGCACCACTTGATTTATCACGGTCAGTGATCCAAAGGCATGAAAAATTCATCCCAAGACAACAAATACTTTGTAGCTTATGATATGTCTTTCCCTTTGGGTTCAAGACAATTAATTTCTCCAGAGAGCAGAAAACTTGCAGATAATAGAAATTCTGGCATTTCTGTGGTGAGAGCAAGTACAAATGTGTGTCTCCATTCTCTCACGCAAGAATAAAGATAATGGGTTTCAAAGCTGAATTACCTAAATAATCAAAAAAAAGTAATTCATCTGAGTGGATTTCTGCTTTGATACTAACTACTTCTTAATACTATGTATTAAATTTCCAGAAATATGTATAGATCTGTATCAACAACAATTTTCTTTTTAAGGAAATTTCCCATTTTAAACTATTTACCCTACTCAGATAAATAAAATCCATCATGTCTTTGTGTTGCTGTGCCTTTATTTTTATTATTTTTTTATTTATTATAATACCTACATATCTATGTTAAATTTGATTTTCCACAAGCATAATGGCCCTGTAATATGTACTCTGTCTCAACTTGCAGTTGAGATCCAACTTTTTAACCAGTTTCCAACTAAAAGAACTCGGATAGTGTTATGACTCTAGATACTTTGGAGAATCTGAAATAAAAACTAAAAAAAATCAGCCATTATTAGGTCCAAGAGAAGAATACAGAGCTCTCAAGTCACAGGACAGAGTCTTATCCCTGAGATTACCTTTTCTCTTTTGGAATGGAAGTCCAATTTGCACATCATTAGACCTAGAAAATGTGATATTTGATAAATGCTCTCTGATACTTTTTACATTATCCCCTGTAAGACAAAATGGCATCTAAAACAATCAAAGAGACAAATGAAGGTAGAACTTTGCATAAGAGACAGATGATATGTAATTTAAACTATCTAATGTCTGACGACAGTAATTCAGTTGAAGAAATTACTTTCCCCCAAAAAAGTGGAGGAGTCATCCACTGCAATATGGGTAAATAGCCAGTGCAGATGTGACAGAGCTGAATGGGAGGTGTGTGACTGAGGTGAGAGAGCCCAAATCATGCCCTTGCTTGTGCCTAGGCTCTCTTTACTTCTTTCCTTTGTTCGTGCTTCTCTCTGCGTCAACACCCTCAGGTTGAACAGATTCATCAAGCCATTTTTTTTCTATTGTGCAAAGAATAGGTATTTTCTCTTTACATTTCAAAATCTGTCACTGTGATATAGGACATCTCTTCTTATGTTCTTTTGTCTCATACTTTTTGCCTCATACTACAGCTCTAATTCTAAGAACTAACACTGCTACAAACGTGTATGTTTGTGCAGAGCTGATTGTGTTTTTAATACACAAAGACCAAAGTCTCTATAAGTCTTCTGAGATACATTTCTTGAAAAATTACCTTTACATTTTCTTTGTGTGTGATCAAGGGCTCAGCAGTTCCATCAGTGATACTACAGATCAACTCCACTCCCCCCTATCCTGTCGTTGTTACGAGCAGCATCCCACTAAAATTCCACAGATTTTGACAGACTTGTGCAGGAACATATGTTTAGATTTAACTGGATACTTAGGGGATTTTCAAAAGCAGAATATTATGATGTCATGCATGTATATGGGAACCTCTGTAAAAGGAATATCCTTAGCTATGCCAGTAAAATGGGTCATATTGATTCAGGTTTTTATTAGATTACCTGTATTGGAAAATCTGCCTGTATCTGAAGATGTTCTTTCTCTGAGTTCTGTGTCTGTCAGATCACTGTTTAATAGAACAGTACTTTCAATTAATTTCAGACTCTGTTTGAAGCACCCCAGGACACAGTTTGTCCTCTTGGCTGCTGGGACATGCTGAGCCTGTTGTCATCCAGCACCCCAAGTTCCCTTTCTCCTGGCCACTCCTCCCCCAGATTATATTTGTGGCCAGCATTACTCTGCCCCACGAGCAGATTCTGGCATTTTTTCTCATTAAATTCCGTGGCACTGATGTTTGCCCAGTTCAGTCTCTGCATCGCTCTGCAAGGCCCGTGATCCTCTAAGAAACTCCACCAAGAGGGATCTTCTTTATTGTGTCAATAATTTAGTCTCTATTGCTCCACTCGTCCCCATCTTAAAAGTAAATTATAAAAATTAAATGGATCTGAGTAGCAGTTTGCTGAATATCTTGGTCTACATCAGCTATTGAACCAATCAGAGAGATTTCTATATCTATTTTCTGTATCTATTCCTGGACAACTCTATCAGACTCTAACATTCAGCTCCTAGCCAGACCTCAGAAATAAACAAGAAAAAGCTGAGGCCTTATAAAATGGAATTAACATTGAGAAAAGTATCAGCATTTCTTCCTGACCCTTGTCACTGTATAAAGCTACTTAGCAAAAACATAGCTGGGATGAGGTCAGGTGTGTGTCTTCAACAGCTTGATTACATGGGCTCCAGAGAAGAGAAATCAAAACCACCAAGCCTTTGCCAGATTCAAAGTAGATGAAGCCTGCTTCAAATCTCATTTAATAGCTCATTGATACAGCTACAAAACTTATGGAGAAGATATAGTGAAAAGGTCCCTTTATGAGACAGAGATTACTCCTGAAATGTATAAAAATAAGCGAAAATCTAGTCTCTGATAAATATTGTATGTTTCAAAACTGATGCACAGTTGCTCCAAAATGAGCTCTTTATAAAAATCAATTCACTAATTGCAAAATGCATAGAAACACACTGTGAACCTGCCTTCTTATTATCCACTTGAGAAACACCGATTTTTTCAAAGGAAGGTAAAAAGAAACAAATTTGTGAGTAATTTTATTCAACAATAATCTAAATAATCAATAATATGTTACTCCTTGTTAAAAAAAAACAAACTGAAAAAGGTGACACTGCTTTTCTGGATATTCTGAGTGGCTTGGTCAAACTGACTGAACATTTGGTTAATTTTCCTTTCTGTCACATAGTCTTGTGGTTATCATGTTGGTCTTTCAAAGCCAGTTGAAGATAGTGACAAGATTTATGTTGACTGCCCTGTGCCATGAAGAGATATACAATGCTCAGCTTCTCTGTTTTTAGTTGCACCAGAAGTTTTACTGTTACTTGTATCCACAACTACCCTTAATCTTTCCTCAGTTCTCAAGAGTTTTTCCCAGCCACACAGCAGAAATATTACAGGATTTTGCTGCTGTCCTTTCTACACTGACACAAGATAGAAAATGAATTTCAGGTTTATGTGACAATTCAGTGGTTTCTGAAAGACTCATTTCTCTTTCCTGTCTTTATATGAGTTGTACAAAAATGTAGAATATAATCAGATTGGTTTAAGTACTTGGATGTCATAAGAGTAAAATTTGTCCAGATTGAGAATACAAGACAGTAAAATGACAGTTCAAGCCCTGAGAATTAATTTTGGGTAACATGATGGAAGTCCACTAAACATTTTCAAAAAGTTTTAGGTTCAGGCAGAGAAATCCATCCCTATTTAGAAAAAGGCTGATCTCTATGTTAGTATTCATGCATCAAATAAAATTCTCACTTGTAGTATTTAGGGGGTAAGTAAGACAGAGTAATTCTTGCCATGCATCCAAGATTTTGCTTTTGGTTTTAGGTATAAAAATATACAATCCTCTTAAGTGAAACACTTACCAGACATCTGTGCAAGTACTGTTTTGGAAGTAAGAGATGATCCATGTCCAATATTTAAATCAGTAGTTGTCCCTTTATCTGAAAAAAAGCTCTGGAGAGCCATCTCTATTCTTAACAGAACCAATGCCAGCAATTCAATAGGGATTGAATTCAATAGCAATTCAAAATTAAATAGGGATTTAAAGAATAGGTCAATGGATAAATTGAACTAAATACTCATATTTGCTTTCTTTAATCTTGCTAAAGTCTAGTGAACTTCATACATTTAAAAGAACATTTCAAGATTTCAGCTACAAAATACTTTAATGACCTACTACATTGTAGGGTCATATAATATTAAATAACTTTTATCCTTCATCTTAATACACAGATTTATTTAATGAAGACTAGGGATACTCACCAAAGTGCTGGGAAAATATTTCAGTTTAGCAGCATATAAAGAGAGCAGATCATGTATGATACCATCTATGTTAATTCTGATTTTGGTATTCTGCTAATTATCATCTAATAATAAAAAGTTAAATGACAGTGAGTATTAAAAAGAAAAGACCTGAATAAAATGCATAAGTTGCCTAAAGGGAATGAAACAGACTGATTTTCTGAAAGCTCTGGTCTTCTTTTGCATGAACACACCCTTCTAATAACTTTCATTAAACAAAGAGGGGCAGAGAGAGGAAAGTTTGAACAAAACAACAGCAGTGAGGAATAACTCACAGAGGATTCAGTCTCATTTCTATATCTGGTACATTTACACACATTTATTGGCAATGTTTAGTAATTGATCCCTATACTATTCATATGTAAGTAAGCCCAGTAAAGAATGAGGAAGAAAGGGATTTACCTAAGGATTCTTCTGACAAGAGGTAATTTAAAATAGGTCTCTTATGTTGAAGTCTGAATGGAACTGCTCTTCAGAAGACAGTTCCAAGTGAGTCCATTCTGACATAAAATGTATTGACTTAGAATGCAAATACCTGAATAATTTCCTGCAAGTTATTGGAAAATAACAATGCTGTCCTGGATGAAGAGAAGTAAGCTCAGCAGATTTTGTGCATTTCATTCCTTGAATGTTGATTGGATGGTTCATCAATGTACACCAAGTGTAAATTGTGCCTCTTTCCCATTTTCAAGTAATACAGACACACCCAAATGAAGAATCTTCTACTTGAGAGACCCGATTCAAAGAATTTGGAATGAGATGAAAAATCCCTTTATTTTCAAGGGATTTTAAAGCTAAGCATTTAAGAGAGAACTGCAGCACTGTTGCATTCTTCTTATGCATACTCAGAAATAACAAAGAGTGACTTCTAAAATCCTCCCTGAACAGTTTCTTTGCTGAGGTAGCCCTGAGTTCATGAATCACTAAGGAACTTACATGAGAATAAGTTTCAGATCCAGTTACTTTGGAGTAGGTCCAGAAACAGATATTTGAACAGACACATATAAAGGAGAATTGAATGAAAAAACTTCAGATACTGGCAATGGATATTTCTCCAGAGGAGAGAGGCTCTGGAAAATTGTGATTTGGGGCACAACAAAAGTGACATTCAGGCTTAAATTGTCTGAAAATCAAGGTGACAACTCCTGCTTAAGTTTATGCTCAATGAATAATTTATGGGAATAAATGTATGAGCCTTCATACTCTTTTAGAACCATTCTTTCCATAGGAATACATGTTCCTACACAGCTTGTACCTATACTGAGAACTAGTAATCAGATCAAGAATTCAAAAAAAACCCCAACAAATACAATAAATTATTTACATCACTTTTGATCTGCTGCTCAATAGAATAAATGGGGGTGATTCCATAGACTTTATGGAGCACGTGAATATGGAGCAGATCCTAAATTAGTGAAGGGCTTCAAACAGAGAAGACATCATTTAAAATGATGGGATTGGTTAAACCATGTCTGTCAAATCAGCTCAGCATCTAAACTAGAAAAAAATGGAACTCTGTGTTTAAAGATAGTGATAACACACCAAATGAAAATAAAATTAAGCAAAACAAACTTTTGTTTTTCTGGATGATAATGTATTTTTTGGAGTATTCTATGAAGGAGTATTTGGAAGCTTATTTTAACATGAATGCTTTTTATGTTGCAGGGTAAGGGGCACATTAGCTAATCACTGATATATTTAACAATTATTAAAAAAAAAAAATAGTATTTCTACAAATTAAATGGTCAGGGATAGCTATTATGTTGCTCTCTTCACCAGCTCATCTTTCTTAAAAATGAATCTGCTGATTTCAAGACTTGGTTAGAAAGTCCCTTTAACACTCCACAGAGAGTTAGCAGAAGAAAAGTTTCTAATTAACAAGAACTACAGCTAAACTGGATCCATATTCATTACCAGTGACCAGCCCTTGAATCTTAGGCAAAACAGTAATTTCCTTTCTTATGACTTACTCATGCTCTTCTTCCTAGACAGATATGCCATAGTCACATTCTCTTCCTTTGATTCAGGTTTGACAGAGATGCAAATGACTACTATAAAAATCAGGGTTTTGCTAATTGCCTTTCCACATTGTCTTTTTGACAAACACTTTAATAATGTCACAGAAGATGAAGTGAAAACATTTTAGTTTGTTTTGGGCTTTGATTAAGAGGGGGTTTTATGTGGGTTTTTTTGTTTGTTTGGTTTTGGTTTTAGTACCCCCAAAAAAGTGATATCACACTTTCCACTTGTTATTTTATGTTCTCATTGATAATTTAGCTTGCTGACAAGAATGTGTTATCTTCTGGCAAGGATAACTGGCACAGTGCTCATTAACCTTGTAACTGGTTTCTGGGACCCTTTGGCTCAGACCATAACTTGGACAGCTGTAAACTTCTGGTGCCTGAAAGGGGCTTTACAGGCTCTGTTCTTTGGTGCTGCAGACTAAAGTGTTGTGCTTTCAGTGCACAGATCTATTGAAACACTGCCTGAGCAGCATCTGTTGTCTTCAGGCTCCTAAATTACTTATATGTCTTTTTAATTACACGTTATTTTGAAATGTCCCATCTTTATGCACTGGGATATAGATATACAGAAGTCCTTTAACTGGAAACATTTAAATGTTGCTTTCACTTTCCCAGAGTCATTATTTTTTCAACTTTGTTTTCAGCTCTACCTTGTATAACTACAAATTAATTACAGCATGAATTATCACAATAATTTTCAAAGCAACACATCTATAAGAGCAATGCTGGGAACTGGACTGCATTATTTGTAATCATCAATAAAATGAGCATAATTATATAATGCCACTGTTCTGAGCAGTATGTTGAACTTTACTTCTTTCTGAGACATCTTCCAAACAGAATGATTATATGAATTCTTAATTCTAGATATCCCCTGGGTAGGAAATACAGAGAATATCTCTTATATACCATGTCCAAAACCTTCAAATGAAACTTCAGGAATTGAGTTTTTCCTATTAAATAGGCTTATTGCTAGATGGGCATAAAATAATAGAATCATAGAATCACAGAATGGTTTGGGTTGGGAGAGACATTAAAGATTGTCTAGTTCCAACTTGCTGCCGTGGTCAGGGACAACCTCCACGAGATCAGGATGCTGTCTTTGGTTATACCTCTTACAGTGAAGATTCTTAACATGCATAAAAACACCCCAAAATGTTGCTCACTTACCTTGTGGGAGACAAAGTAAGGTGGATGTATGAAAACTTGTCTGTTGGTTTTACAAATCTCAAGAGATATATGTTGTTTATCTTCATAGCAGATATCTAGGAAGGACCCTGAAATCTTTTACAATAGTCTTTAAACAGTCTTAAATCTCACACATGCAGTAAAGAGTAAATACATATATATTTAAAATAAAATGTAACTTAGGTAAATTTTCTTCACAGACTCATTTTTGGAAGACATCTCCATGGTTAAAATTTTCTGATATTGCAGATGAGTGAAAATGTCCCTGCTTTTTAACCAGTCACAATCATAATCAGCTATTTCTTTATATTTCAGAAACTGGCCTTCTTAGGTATGTTGTGATGGTTCTAGCTGTCTTGTGATGTGTATAGAGATATCTGCTCACATTTTCAAGTATTGGTCATCTACAAGTCTGCAATTATATTCATCTTGTGTAGCACAGTGGGCCTGAAGATTTTACATCTCTGATGTTGCATCGCTTGTTGTGTAATAAAAATGGTCATGTAGTTTCTAATAACATTGCATTTTGCAATAACAAAATCAAAACCTAGACTGATCAGGCAGCAATAATTTTGTAAAATTGTTGTTCTATAGGAACATGAAACTTCCACACTATTTTCCTCTTTCTGAGGTATTCTGAAGGAGCATCACTAAGCCAGACTAATAATGAGGTGCTAAGACAGGGACAAACTATAATTACACAGCGAGCTATACCACAGCAGAAAATGTAAACTAAATCAATTTGAGAGCAGAGTTACTCTCTAAGCACAGAAGGAATATGTTTGTTTTGTTCACTCAGAAAGGGGAAATTCATCCATTCTTTTGGGAGAGGGAGGAAAGATGTCCCAGCTATGTGCAGGACACTGATCAGCACAGCTACTCCCAAGCCCAGTGCAGATGTCTCATCTAAAAGCCAACATCATCTTTCCCAAACATGCAGCTGATCATTGGGAACAGTAACCATTATGTATGTTGGTGTGCATTTGGACTGCATCACTCTAAATTCTTCATTTGCTTCTTGCACTTCACTGCTTATGTTGTGAGAACTCCGGAGTGGCATATTTTCAGCTTTGGCACTTATCCAAGACACATGTCACATATCTTTGCATATGTTGAGCTGCTGATACAAAAGGAAAGTATTTCCTTAGTTTGCTTTCTTAATTACTTTATTTTTTTCAGTTTTGTCTTCTACTCCAAGTGTAACACGCTATGTTCAATGTAATTCAGATAGTCCCAGGGTTTGATCATAGTGATAGCCCACACAATAAAACTGACAGACAAATGCTGACCCATCAAACATGGCATGGTCAATGATTCTATATATGCCAATCAATACGATCAATGTGAAATGGTTCCATATATCTTTTTTTTCCCCATTGACTGATGGGCTGCATCATGACAGACTAATGACAGAGAACAAAATGAATTGGCATTGGCATATGTCATCTTGTACTGCTATTTTAAATATTGGGTATATTCATCAAAAGACATGCAATGTTGTCATATATTTTGTCATTTATTTATCATTGATGTTCTTAAAGACAAATTTGAGATTGAAACATAATTTTTACAATGAGGCTTATGTCCACAAGATTTTACATGAACTCTGACATAAAAAAAAAAAAAAAAACAAAACAGGATACCCACTTCCTGATGTGTGATGTAATATTCTTGGCACTAAAAACCTTTTATTTCCTCTTTGTTTCCACCTGAAATCCAATATATTTCTTATTTTTTTCCTTATTTTATCCTATTTGGGGTACTAGGCTCCTTGAAGAAGAAAGCAGGATTTTTGTTCCTTGTTTTTAAAACTCTAGTTAAAAGTATTCATGGGACAGATTTAGAGTCATATTACTTCTTTCCTGGACAGAAAATGTTCTTAATAAAGACAGATCGTATGAAGAATATACACACATTCACATATGCACAATTATGAAATTAACAGGCAGAGAAAAAAAGAAAAAAATTCTTTACCTGGAAATTTGTACATCTAATATTTCGGAAGATATTTTATTATGATAATTATTACATACATGTGAAATATTAGTCTTATATACATCCATGATTGCTAGAAATAAAAACAAAATAGCATGTAGAAATACCATTTTGTAGTTCAGTGAGTTCTTTATTTTGAAATGTGTTTCAGTGTTGAACAGAGCATAAATAAACTGAAGTAGGAAAAGCAATCACTCCAAGGATCATACACCTACCTTCTATAAATGCTTCAAGAGGCGCAGCACTATCAGATCTGATGATGCCAAGTATTCTTTCTGAAATTATATCTTGTTATTTAATTCATATGTCATGCTGAGAGAAATGGCATCATTTAGTAATGGGAGCTAAGAAAAGATTTATCTATAAAGTAAGTGCACATTGACTGAAAATGCTGCAGCAATGAAAAGGAGAATAAAATTTACCAGAAAAAGTGTTTTAAATGCCAAATTTGCCCTAAAAGGCTGGATTATAATCTTCAGTACATGTGTCTCCAAACTGTGTCCAGTCCAGTATTTAATACTTGAAAATAATGAACTTAAAATGAAAAGTTTATAATGATCTTTTTTCAGAGATACAAAGATGTCTTGTAAATTTTCTTATGGAATGGGTTCTCCATGACTGAGAGCAGACTCTCCAAAACAGGTAAACCTACAATCAATTATACATGCGTGTTTGAATCCTGCCAAAACCAGTTTCTTAAATACATGTTTGAACACTTTAATAAACAAATTATGTAGCAGTTCTGCTGATTAAGCTCTATAATGAAGATTCGTAGTAGGATTAGATCTTGCCACGACCCAGAATTGTACCAAAATTCAAGAAATTTTAAATTTGTGCCACAGGTTTATGCTGATGTTGCTTAGGTCTGATGTCTAGAGGACAAGAATGTGACAGAAAAATCACCTTTTTTGTTTTTTCTTTTTCCCAAAGCTGTTTTATTTTGACAATTTTCAACTCATTTTCTCCACCAAAGCTCTCTTCAGTTTTGACTGGTTTTGTCCTTTCAGGCTTGAACAGCTCCATTAGTACTGGCAACAGTTGTAACCCTGTTTTGCAGCAAATAATTTGATAAAGTTAAAATGCTGTCTCATTTCACTTGTATTAACTCTCTAGCCTCCATCATAATGTAGGACCCTGATATTTCTTATAAATTAATAAATATTCTTATAATAAATTCTTATAAATTCATATTGGTGGTTGCATATATATATATATATATATATGTATATGTATGTATGTTTCCCTTTTCCAATTTCATCTGAGGAGAAAAAAACCTCTCTAAAAGTGAATATTTACATTGTATTTATAATAAATTGTTAGAAAGACACATCTGTAATCAACCTACCTGTGGATATTAGTCATTGTAGTTCTTGCAGTTTTGTTTGAACTTTAATTCCAGGGAATTTATCTGTTGTTTCTTCCACTTAATGCCACTTTTTTATTATAGCTGTTGTTGATTATTTGGCATTGGAATAACGCATAGGAAGGATTAGGATTTCTCTGTGCAGAGAACTCTGTTAAAAAAAAAATGTACATAAATATAAATATATATATATAAAATCAGATAAATATTACCTAAATGATAGAGAAGGTAGAGCAAGCAGATGAAGGATCAAAAAGTCTAAAAAGGGAATCTAAAGCTAGGTATATCATGGCTAGGCTTCACGAACGAAGATTTACAAGGGCTCTACCCACTCTTGCTAGAAGCACGTTGGTGGCTAAAAAGGCCAATGTGAGATAGGCAAGTCCGGTCACAAAAGGCACAGTGGAAAGTCTCTGTCGGCACTAC
>JAWWEE010000085.1:68330479-68396789 GCA_035221455.1 Xenops minutus | reverse complement strand
CTTTCCACTGTGCCTTTTGTGACCGGACTTGCCTATCTCGCATTGGCCTTTTTAGCCACCAGCGTGCTTGTAGCAAGAGTGGGTAGAGCCCTTGTAAATCTTCATTCGCGAAGCCTGGCCATGAGGTATTACAAAGAGATGCTTTCCACATGGCAACTTCTTCCTGGAAAACAAAAGGCTCTTTTTAAAGTGTTTGAGATCAAAAGCATGTAGCATTGTAGGAAAACAAGCCTTCATTTCCATCATATATTTGTCTGATTACAGATTTTATCTATATTAAAATATCATTTAATATAATTAAATTAACATTTTCCCTATCTGAAATTGATAACACAGGGGAAAAGTCTCCAAAAGAACCTTCCATTTCACTGATTCAGTATTTTGACTTAAAAAAACACCTTGAGTCAAGGAAGTTTCTCATCTTTTCCATGTCTGAATTTTGTTTCTGAAAATCCCTCATATGATGTCTAAAAATATTTTCTAGTTTGTACCCTAAAATAGTTCATGGCTAGCATCTCTCATCTGTTTCACAGCAGATTTTTCCTTTAGTTTTAATTGATTTTGCTTTCCTTGTTTTATTTTGCCATGATTCATTAAACTTGCAGAAACTTGCAGAATCTTTCTCAGGCTGCATCTAGCACTAGACTTTCTAGCGCTTTTTTCCCCCTCCTAATATACCGCATGACTCTTGGTGTCTCCAACCGTTCCAAGTTGCTGTGAGTGTTGCTGTGATTCATAGAGCACATTAGATTTTTTGGGAAAAAAAAAAAAACAAAAAAACCCCCCACCTTTGTCCTTGCTTCCTACTGTTCATCATATATATGTTTTGCACATTGCTATTACAAAATCTATTGGTTAAGATTCAGTGGACAGAAGTAAGAGTCCAGATGATTTTTTATTTGATGAGTCAATCTAAAAATTCAGAGTTAGCTATAAGGATGTTTTTAATTTTTCTAAGCTAATGAAAGAGAAGTCAACATTCCAGTCTTCAGGCATAAACATTTGAAAAGATCACACTTTTTATGATACCTAAAGTCTTCTTGGCATGAAAACACCAGAAAGATAAATGTTCAAACAATCTAATATTTCAGAGATAAAATAGTAGCAATATAATGCTTATCTAGTTATTAAAAGAGCCTGATTTTTAGAGAGGGAGAGAGAGAGAGATGTAAGGTTAACTCTTAAACTTTTAAATAAAACATATTTATAACTTCCTTTTCCATGACAGTGTCTTCTCCTGTGGTGCATACTTTGTTAATATGATCTACTCTCCTGGTTTCAGACTCTGTATTTCTTTGCCGTCTTCTCTGTGCTAATGTTATCTATATGCTTATGAACTTCATGAACAAAACCTCAACCCCACTGCCTTTGCCTTTTTTTTTATTTTTATTTTTTTTAAGTCGTCATCTATTCTGGTCTCACTGAAACCTAAGTGTTTATAAAAACAAAAGTTAAGGATTTAATGAAAGAGTGGATCTAAATTAAAATTAAGTGAATCAATCATATGGGAATCACTGATCTCATTGGTAGTTTTGTTAGACTATTTAAAGCATAGATTTTGTGATGATGGTAAAGATTCTTTTGGAAATGGATTTATTGTACCATTGCACCAGCACCCACGAGAGATTGAATATGTGGAAGTTCTTGGGTGAATAAAGAGGGATAAGAAGCTCAGGATGAGATTTTCACATCAAGTATATGATTACCATAAATAATATTGTGTAAGCTTGCAACATACTCTCCAACCTTGAAGTATAGGTAAAGGACTGCTTTTAAAGTTTTTGGTATAAATCAAATTTAGAACAAATTAGCAGTACATTGGGATTCTATTCTATCTGATCTCACAGGGGAAGGAATATCAAAGCATTTTTCCTATTGTCTTGTAGGCTCACACAAGCATATTTATTTTTCAAAGTAGGTACCTCCTTTACACAGAATTTAGTGTTTCTGCACTAATCAAAAACATGCTTCAGATTAAAGAATACAACCTCAGCCTTTTTCTAAGTCTGATGTTTCCTACTTAGTTGTAAAAGAAATATATTATTAGGAAGGATTTAGGAATTCTCTTGAAACTAGAAGACAGGACTAAGTTAATTATTAATGGAAAATATATATGTTTCAGTGCCAGCATAAATGTTATGTATGCCTCTCAGGATAGTTAATGAACATTGGATAAGCATGTCGGGAAACAATAAAAATTAAATGCTGGGGCTAAACCCCTTTCTTGTTTTAAAAACACAGGAGATCTTTAAAGCTGCATAGTTACTCATGCGTATGAGGCTTACATTTATTCAACTGAGGCAACCTGCACTTGCTTAGCCACAGATGGATATAAAGAAGATACTATTCATCTGAAACAATGATCCTTTTACTTATCATAGCTGCCGTGTGATGCACATGTCCCATTTAAATGAAATGATCTTCACAGAGTCATAAAATATTCATTAAAAAATTTCAGGCAACTTGCAATTCAAAATGTTTCACAATATCTGCTATGGATTAAAAGGGTTTGGGTGGAGTTGGGGTTTTTTAACCATTTCTTCACTGACTTTGCTTTTACATTTATGCATTTATTCAAATACTAGTTTTGTCTATTTATGCTATTTTCATACCCTTCTTTAAAGCCTCATTTTAATACAGTGTTTTGTGTGTAGCATAAATTAGAGTTAAGAGTCCCTAATTTATAGATCTGTAAAAATTTGGTGCAGTACTATTTGTATTTTTAAAAGAAAATGGTCACAAAAATATCCAAATGCCTGTTTGGATTTGCTTAATGTGAGTGATAATTTACATGGAAAAGAAGAGGGGAAAAAATGAGGAACCAAGTAGAATGCTTCCATCAAGCACCATGAAATACTGATACCATTTTTGTATTAGTTTTCAGAATTAATTCACTCTGGAAAATTAATTTGGAGCTGATGTTAGTACCAATGAAGAAGCCAGTATATTCCAGCTGAGGCAGCTCTCCTGCTGAATAGCTCAGATAGGGCTGGTTATAAGCAGGTCTAATTCCTGAGGGGCCAGCTGAGCTATGTGGTTTCACGCCAGTGGTGATTGAATGTTCTTTTCCTCTGGGAAACATTCCACCAACTTTCGACCATCATCCGGAACTAATTTCTGCCCATCCAGCAGCCAAGACTGTGGAATACCTTGTACAACAAGACACAACTCCTTTTGTACATCAGACCTGATGTTTTGAGGCTTCTTTGTTCTCCATCCTCATGGAATAAGTTGCTTGTTGTTTGTAGCAAAAAAACAGTTGTTCATTTCTCTTAGAGGAGGTGTTCAGCTATACCTGTTTTGAAAATGGTTTTTGCAGTTCTGTGCAGTAGGGTTTAGTAGAAAATGCAAATTCTGTTTTTTTTAAAGAACACACAGAGGAAGATGGGTCACAATTCCCACCTCTTGTACCCTGGCTTCCTTATTTTACACTTTAATCAAGTGATTAAAAAGGTCTATGTATCTCAACTCTTTCTGTACCCCATTTCTGGGAGAGGATTCTAAATCCACAGGTAAAAGATGACGAGGACTAAAGAGGCCAAAGAACTTCCTTTGATTAGGAGGAGCCTTGAAAAAAGGCTGTCACAGAAGAATTTGTGGGGCAAAATGTATGAAAAAGGATGCTTTTATTCACTATTGTCCTAGCCAGGTGACTGTAAGGAGTACTTCTGTGAACACCTTTCTCAAATCCTGTACCTCTCCAGATTAATTTTATACATAATCATAGAATCATAGAGCCATTTAGGTTGGAAAGATCTGTAAGATCCTCAAGTCCAGCCATTAACCCAGCACTGTCAAGGCCTCCACTAAACTATGCCCCCAGGTGCCACATTCACATGCCTTTTGAACAATTCCACTTTGGCATGTTGCAGTAGAAAATTTGATCTTTAATACAATATCATGCTTTCAAATTATTTCAGTCCTCTTAGATCCTGTGGATTTGATGAGGATATAAATGATGTATTGATCTGGAGCTGACTTGGGAGAGACCAAAAAACATTTACAATGAATTCTCTTTCAGTTGTAACAACAGGTTTTGTGTCACAGGCATAGATCCAAAAGAAAACAGAAACAGAGTAGGGTTTTTTTTTTGGTGTGGGGGGGGTTTGTTTGTTTGTTTGTTTGTTTGTGGTGTTTTTTTTTAATTTGGTTTGGTTTGGGTTTTTTGGAGGGATTTTTTGGGTTGTTTGGGGCTTTTTTGCTGTTGGATTTTGGGGTTTTTCGTTTATTTTGTTGGGGGTTTTTTGTTTGTTTTTTTTTTTTTTTTAAGAGAATGCTTGGCAAGAAAAAGCAGCTGGTAGTGAAACAACTTGAATCTGTTTGTGGTAAATGGCCTCAGAAAGCTGGAAATGTGTAGGCATAAACCATATGAACAACATCTCTGCTAGCTGCCTCAGCTTCTAAGAGCAAACTAGACAGATCACATTAAGCATCAAGTTATTCTTCATACACCACTAACAGTGATCAGATGGATCTGCCTAAAAATCTGTTGTGATTTAAAAAAAAAAAAAAAGGAAAAAACAGGTGTCCTAGAAATAAGAGTCCAAACATGCACAGTACTTAAAAGTAATGCATCTGACAACAGATAATATAGAAGACATGAGTGTCAGTGCACACAGATTTATTCCCCTATAATATGCATAGACTGAATGAGCTTTTTCTTACATAGTTATCCTCTCTGGGTAACTATGAATTTATAATGCTGCTTCTTAGCATTTATATTTGTCTACACTACAGATGCAATAATTTATTAACATGGTGATAAATGTTTAATACTCCTTGACTGTATCATTTTATAAAACTATCTCTTTAACCCCTCTTTCTCAAAAATATAAGGAGGACAAACATTAAACTAAAACAATCTGTCTGAAAAATAGATATAGTTATAGGCAGACTTTTTAAAATGTCTCACTTCTTGTTCATAACCTCTGCTGTTGAAAGTAGCTGAGATGGTCAAGACATAAGGCCAAATCTCATGTTGGATTTGATGTCTTTTGACTGATAATTACCTTGTAAGTGGGGTGCTTTTTTAAACTAATATACATATAGAAGCTGTAGAGGAATTCAAATTATGGCATAAATAAAAAAAAAAAAAAAGATTGGCTTAAAAATCAAATACTATTTTGAAAATTCTGTTTGACGCTTTTCCCCTTGCTCTTCTATTAATTAGGATTCACAGGTTTCACTTTTGAAATTCTTTTATTCACAACTCTCAATGTTTGGTAGATACATTTTCTTTTCTAAAGACCTGAAATTCAAACTCCTGAGGAAAAACAACAAAAACAATATCACCTCTCATGTTCTTCTGATTACTGATGATATTACTGTGGTCACTAAATACTCAAGTTTTCTTTTGTGGTTATTCAAAATGAGTGAACTTCAGATGTTATGTTGTACAGGGTATGGTGGACAGGACATGAAAGTTTCTGTCTTTCTACATAAACAGGAATTTCACTTTCAGCATATCACCTGTTCCAAATGCTAGAATGCAGCTTTCCTGAAGTCTCATTTAATTTTCCTAAAATTTCTGAGACCAGGTAATATTCAGTCATAAAATATCTCTTCAGAAGAAAAGTGGTCTAGATGGTTAAAAGAATCCTTCATCTGTTGTATCAAGTTTAATGAATTTCTAAATACACCAGAAATCACACTATCACGCACTGCAATTAGTGGCATTTTGTAGCACTATGAAAAAATCTATAAATCAGCCTTGTAAATAATATTTCATGGTTTTTGCTGTGGAAGTGTTCATGCACATGCAAAATGAGATTATCAGTATTTGTGCTAAAATGATGTAATATTATAATTCAGAAATTGATATCAAGAAATTTAAAAAGGAAGAAAATAAGACAAAGAAGTTTCATGTATATTTTTCTAAATTTATTAGTTCTTAGTCATCACTACAATGCCAATACATTGTTGCAGAAGTAAAAATAAGACAAACTTTGGACTCACTTTCTAAGCTGATACTTGGGTGAGTGAATTAGCTGCTTGTTCTATTTATGCCTGTTTCTATTTAAAGATATCATTCTTTTTTTTTTTTCCTTCTGTCTTTCTCTCTTCAGCAATGACAATGCAGTTCATAAGCCATCGGTTCCCTGACTATCATGATCCAACTATAGGTGAGTAGAGGTTATTCTCCTCTTTGTCCCTTTCATCTCTCTGCCTGTTTGAGGTTGTCAGACAGTGACAAGCTGCTCTTAAATAGCCCTTAGATAGAAACAAGGTTTGCAAACTTTAGATTACACCTTAATTTAATGACAAATTGTGTCATGGTCTTACCATAGATATTTCTTCCTAAAATACCTTGTACAAAATCTCTTTCAACAGTTGTGGATTCAGGCACAATAACTATTCATGTCTCTGCTAGTATAATCCTGGAACATGAAAAAAAAAAAAAATCTTTTTACAAAAAATTTCTTTTTTGTTTTCTTTGAAATTTTTGAATATTTCAAACTAAGACTTAACCTCTCTAAAATAAGTGCATTGTTAAATAGATCAGCTAACGACGGTGTTTCTTTTTATTTGTGGGGTGCTTTTTTGTTTGTTTGTTTGGTTGGGTTGGGTTGGTTTGGTTTGATTTCTTTTTTGTTTTGTTTTTTTGGTTTTTTTCTCCATAGTATTACACATTTCCTAGATTTAAATTCTTGGTAGGTTATGTTAATTTTAAAAATGAAAAAAAAAAAAATAGCATAAGCTCTGCATGCCACTAGTAAGTTTAACTGTTAAAATATTGCAAAAGAGCAATGTGATATGTCAACCCTAAAGAAGGCAAAACTACCATGGAATTGCTGCAAATTCGTTTGCTTCACTCAGGAAAAAAATTCATTAGATCTAATTGGAAAAGAGGAACACTTAGTTACTGACACCATTAAGTTATGTACATACACCTATCTTTATTATATTACCTATCCACCTGCCATCAATATTTACCCATATATTGTATCTTGTCATAATCTTAACTTATTGGTCTCTAGACACCACCACAACATGAATAATAGATAATCATAAAGGGAAGAAAAGCTTATGATGCATTATAAGTTCATACTTCAGGAATGCCTTGAGGACCTAATCAGGATGAAGGTCTCCTTGAGCAAGAGAGAGCTGCTACTTGGTAAAACCAACACTCTAAACAGGAGGAGAGGGGGAAATAGAGATCAGGGAAATGAAATACTGAATTCAAACCCACCCAGCTGGCTAGAGACAGAACTGGAAGTACAAGTTTTTGTCTGTTTCAAATACTTCTGTCTCTGAGAACGTGCTGAGGACATCCTGAGAAAGGCTTATTAATTTTTGTGATCTAAAATATGTACTAAACAGAAGAGTATAATATTGGGTCAAGTATGTATGTTTCCTCTTGAGTAAATTTGGAGTATGACCACTCAAAATCGACATAAAACCAAAAAGTAAAAGTAGAAGGAATAATTTTGTATCTGTAATAGCAAACCAAGAGATTTAAAAATGTCATTACACTGAAAAAGTTTATATTGTTGAGATTGTTTTTATTACTTTTGAGCCCCCATTCTCAGCACACAGAATTAATCTCATGGGTGTTTGTACATCCACTAGTAGGGAAATTTTGACTATTTAGACCATCACTCTAAAAAAAAAAAGTAAGGTAGTCCAAACTGAGCACAGTCACAGATGAGACTGTTGGTGGCAGGAGTTGCCAGAGGAAAGATTATTCCTCGAAGGTCATGAGGAGTTAGCCACAAACAGATGTTTTGTGTCTTGGGGAAGTTATCATCTTAGAGAAGATCTGTCTAGTCAGAATTTTGTTTCTCACGGTAACCCAGCAGCAGGTGATGCAGAAAATAACAACAGGCTTCATATGAAATGTGTATTCATACTGTCTGAGTGGCAAAGCAGAAAATTAAACATGGCTTTTGAGCTCAGGCTGAGATCTCTAATCTCTCTGGTTATCAGTTTGTTGCCTTTCCTTTGTGCTTTACATTTTGGCCCACTTTCATTCTTTGGTAATTTGTATCTTGTTTATGGAACACAGGGACTGTCCTGAACTTCACTGGGCACACTGACCTCAAGGTTTTGTGTACTTCTTTAGAAACAACTATTTCTGCAGACTTCTAATTTTATTTGTCTTTGGGCATTTTTAAAGGAACAAAGGTTTCTCTAGAAATCTCTGAGAGGGTATTATTGGCTGGAGATAACAAAAGAAGTTCCGGGTTGTGTTTGAATGGCAACCCACAGATTTCCAGTGTTAGCCAACCTGATGAGTCTGCATTTCTCCTGCTGAATTTTAAATAAGGTCTATTGTTTCTTTTGCTTTATGTGGACATAAGAATCTAGTAAGTACCTCCCTAATTTTTTTTCTGACCTTCTGACACCATCTGTTTCATTACCTGTGTTTTCTATGCTATGAAATTGTAGTGGCAGTGCCTATGGTACGATGATACCAATTTAGCCAAGTTTCAAGTAGGTAGTGCTGACAGAATTGATGCTATACCTCCTTGCCTTTGATGGGTTTTTTTCTAAGAGCTCTCCTAATACAAATGGATGGGCTGGGGATTCTAAAATGGAGGGCCCTTTGTAAATTGCACTGTTGTCTTTGAAATCGCAAAGTCCATCACTTTCAGTTTTATGGGCAAGATGTCAATGACTATGAGGACAGCAAAATATTTATAATCACCTTGTCCATTTTAACATTTCATTGCTCTCTTCAGGCATAGACATGGGGAGTGGAATAATAATTGTGGCTGGTTTTCATTTCTGTAGATTTCTGTGGAATAGTTTTGCATCTCTATAAATATAAGGTACAATAAACCATTCCCAAACCCAATGACCATAACACTGATATAATCTGTTTGTTATTCTTGTTGAAAAGTGGAACGAAAAAACATTGAGTTTGTACAAAAGATCCACAAAACCATCTTGTATAATCAGTTAGGAACACATAAAAATCATGAAACAAGGAATCTACAACAGTTTTTGCTTTCATTTGAAAAGTAGATGGATGCCAATTGAGTTTCATATTTTATTTCATAAAAGTTTGAATCCTTTAAATCCTAAAAAATGTTCTAAATTTCAAGCCTTTTTGTATAATGAGCATATCATATGTCCCAACCTACTCCTTGCTCTATCATACCCATGATCAGTTGGCTTCCTAAGATTTTTAGGAGGTTTCCTACATATTTTCTTTGCATTTTATACTTCCTCTATGAACTTATAAGACAGTGAGCTTTAAGAAGTGATTAGAATAGATTTTTTTTTATTTTTTCTATCTAATCCATCATGAAGCAGTGGTGGAAATTGCTTGCTGTTACTGACCAGAGAATTCAGAGGAATCCTTTCACTTTAACATTTTACCAAATGTGTGTCCCCTTCCCAGTTCTCCTTCTCTCCAAAAACACCTCTAGGGATTTATCCTAAACACTACACAGTAATAATCATGTAGCTTTAAAAATGTAGAGACCTATTTTTTAAAATTTTTTGTGATAGTCTCCAGGTACATAGATTTCCCCTATCATTCTTTTTCATTGTGTTTCACCATTATGTTACCAATGCTTTAGAGTTTTGTTGTTTGTTTTTTTTTTTTTTTCTACAGTGATTTGTATCTTTAAGCAATATAGAAGAAATATATAGTAAGAATACAATGTCACTTTGTACTTGCGACTTTTTTTCTATTATCCACTGACGTTTTTGAAATATTACAGAGGATCTTGATCACAAAAAGATGCTGTTACTGTGAGCTGATACAGAATTTTTTTGCTAAAACAATACTTTGGTTTCTCCATTATGGCATATGCTCACTGATTTTTTATGTCATAGATATGTATACTTCAAATGTGCTAAATTTGATCCTAAAAGAACAATGCAAATAGATTTAGAATTACTTACATGTTTCTCTTTCCGTGTTTATTATTTATAAGAGGAGTACCTGCACTTTTGAAGAATTTACTAGACGTTGTGATGGCACAAAAGTACAAGACTTTTTTAAAAATTGCTATAGATTTGTTTGAGTGAAGTGGTTACTTTTTGTTCTTTGATGTTTCATTTTGTTTCTTTCTTTCTTTGTCTTTGTTTAGGTTTGATTTTGGAAGTACATAGTGCATTTTTTGTTCCAATAAGGGTTTATTCAGAGAAATCCTCTCTTTCGTGTGGATCAGGCATAAGATATCAAGATAAATTAGCTCAATAAATGTTCTCTTCTTCTATGAAACTTTCTTTTATTTCAGCTGGTTGTCTCAGTTTGTAAAAGCTGATAAGATCTTGAGGAACTCAAACTGCAGACATTAGGTATAGACATAAGTAAATGTGCATACACATACACAAATTGATGTATCAGTATCATTTAAAATGCAGACTAAATATTGATTAAAAGTCAAATGCTACCTGAAGTGCTAATTTTGATGCAGTCACTTTGAGTTTAACACCATTTCAGGATAAATTGGGAATAATGACAAAAAATTTAAGCCTTGCTACAAACACTGTAGTTCAAAATTTTGAGACAGAAATATATTATTTTTGTAAGTAAATGGGGAAGTGAAGGACAAAAATAGTATCGGACTGTATGTGGAAAAATTTCAGAGGTTAGCACTTTGTGAAAATGAAATTATTTCAACACACATTTAATATTTAATTGTAGTCAACAATGGGAATAGATTCCAAATGGCAGTGGATATGATAATTTTCTGGAACAAATGGCTAAGAGCAATTTACACTCTGCATAGTCTTTGGCAATATCACAGAGAGTTAATGCAAGTAGAGTGTCAGGAAAGGAAGCATGACATAGTGCAGCAAACTGGACAGGCTCCAAGATGCTCATTAACCATGTGACTAATCTTAAAATGAATACATAATGCAAACGAGATGCGAAAGCATCTTCCTGTTTTGGTGAGATATCGCTGCATGAGATTGTGTCAAATGAGCAGTTGAGGGCATTAAGGCTGTGTCAATGTCAAACTCTAATTGAAATGGGTGTGGGATGGGAGGCACTCTAGCATTAAGCACATGAATTTCCATGAGGTTTCCTAACGAAGTAATGTGTTCACCAATGCATCAAATAAAATACATTTACTCATCTCTAATAAGATGCTGGAAACGTATCAGTGAATTTCAGAAAAAAAAAATAATGAACTATGCCTGAAAGTATTCTAAGATTATATAATGCATACCAAAATACTTACGTTATAAAAAATATTATATCTGTTTTCAAGGGACAATAATGAAAAAGGATAAAGCAAGGGAAATACAAACACATAAGGAATGAAAGAAGACAAAGGTGGCACGCATCTACTAGATCAGGAGGGGCATCTTGCCACAAAAGTACCATTCACATTCATATTTAGGGTACAAAAAGTTTAAATAACATTTCTACTGTTAACTAATATATATATATATATATATTCCATTTCTAAATTTATTCTCATTCTCTTATTTAGCAGATAAAATATTTGTATTGGTCTGAACAAGTCAGAACTGGATTTGAGTCCCAAAATTGTTTTTTTTTTTCTGTTTTAATTCATATAATCAATAGCTAAATAGTTGCAACCACCTTTCATTCATCATTCTTCACACAGTTGTTAGCCTTATCTGAGATGAGATAAACAATTCATATAAAATGATCAATTTGTCTCCTAACTCTGTCTCCCAAGGGTATTCAGGCTGATTGTGTAGACATAGTGAAATTGCCTGTGTTTGTGTTCCATATTCATCATCATTGAGAATGAGAAATGAAGAATATATAAGAATACTGGTGTATGCATTTGAACCGTATTCTTCAACCTGTGTTTTATTATTAGTTTTCATTTTCCTATCTGTTGGTATTATCTGCATTATACATCACATTAAGACATTAATAGTCACTTTTGGTATAAAGCATTTTGACTTACCTATATGAAGAGCAGAGTTTATGGTTACTTTTTAGAACTAAGGATCACATTTTAACACATAAATTAACATGTCTGCACAATGAATCATGGTTCCAGTTGGAACATGGAACCATGTATCTTGGTTCCAGTTCTGTGGGATTCAGGGAGATTGAGGAGTTGAGATTTAGGTCTTTGCTCAGTTCCTTTACCATGGGTTGTGAAAGCCATTTGAGATGCTCTGGAGCATGTCCAGAGAAGGGCAATGGAGCTGGGGAAGGGTTTGAAGCACAAGTCTGATGAGGAGCAGATGAGGGAGATGGTGGGGCTCAGGCTGGAGAAAAGATGGCTGATGGGGGACCTTGTTGCTCTCTACAGCTCCTGAAAGGAGGTTGTAGCCAGGCAGAGGCCATACTCTTCTTACAAGTAGCAAGTGACAGAACAAAAGGAAATGGACTGAACTTGCTCCAGGGATGTTTAGACTGGCTATCAGGGAAAATTTCTCCCCTGAAAGGGTTGTTAAGCACTAGAACTGGCTGCCCAGGGCAGTGGTCTTTTAAATCCCCTAGAGGGATTTAAAAGCCATGTAGAAGTGGCACTTGGGGACATGGATTAGTGGTTGGTTTGGCAGTGTTGGGTTAACAGTTGGACTTGATGATCTTAAGGGCCTTTTCCAACCTAAATTATTCTATGAATGATTCTGTGTCTTATACTGCTTTGGTTAGGATCCTAATGCAGAAGGCTTTAGATCTTCCACAGGTCGTGGGTTGTTGACATCTGTACCGCTCTGGGTGTGACAGTGTGCCTGTGGATCACCAGAGCCCTTCTAGTCTAGTAAATGAAAGCCAGACAAGGTATCCAAGAGCATATTAAACATCAAGATTCATATATGGGCAACTGAATGGCATCCATACTTCCTGTCAGTGTAAGAAGGTTTTAGCTACCTACCTTGCATATAGACACATATTTAGGTTTCTAAATATAGGTTCCTGAAGTGGTGCCTTCCCTGATAGCTTGTCAGAAGAAGGGCCTTCACAGATCATTGTGAGACCCCTCACAGTGCCTGGAGAGATGTTCTGCAGTGAAGAGAGGAATATGTAGAGTGAGACTTGCTGTGCAAAATCTTTGTTAAGGTGGCAAAAGAAAGGAGAACATTGTCATATGTCTGGCAGTGTAGGCTCTCCCATAGTAAAATAAGCCATGAATAGAAAAGGAGGAAGTAGTATTAAGAAATTAAGAATGCAAAAAGTGCCAAAATTGCTCTGTTTGTTTACATTTCAATGAGGCAACAAAATACCTTCTGCTCAATATTGCTATTTTATCCTGCCATGAAAGGAAATAGAAATTGTTTGAAGCTACAGAGAGGGTGGCACAGCAGATCTTTCTTTCTCTGATGGAAATGATTTGACGGAAAAAAACAATAAATCCCACTGGTCTTTGAAATGTGGGGTTTTGTTTGTTTGTTTGTTTGTTTGTTTGTTTGTTTTTAAAGGTGGTATCTTCCCCTCTAAGAAACACATTAATGATAGCAGGATAATCTCTCAACATTTCAATCTGAGCTATATCCTCTAACTTAGATGCAGTTTCAGATCATGATGAGCCGTGATTCTTTTTTTTTTTGAGAACTTCTGTATTTTCCTCATTGTTGAAACAATCTGGTCCTATTCTAAATGTGCTTTGTTAATCAGATACATGATCTCTTGCTCTATTGTTAACCTTTCCTTCTTTGGACTTTGATTTTGTAAGACAATTATTCAATCCCAGATCATTTGCAGACTTCATGTAAGAAAGTACCAAAACAACCAATTGCATTTTTCTGTCTGTACTTAAGATGAATCACCCCTAAAATCCTGGACACATATTTAATGTCTGCTACTGCTTTGTCATGGTCAGGTTTTCTTAAAAATGTAACTCATGCAATTATTTGAGGGCTGTTTTCATCAGGTGACATTCTTTGTCATCATTTTCAAAGACTCAGGAAACAGTGCTTAGTCGAGTAATTTTCCTATTCTAATATCGCTTATAAAAGCAATAACAGAGAAGCAATTGTAGTCAGTATAGGGAGTAGGTGCCCCAGAGACCTGTTTTTCCAGTTGTCATTATCTCCCCTATCAAGTCACCAAACACCTGCTCAAAGGTTAGAGGCTGATCAGAACACCTTGAAGAGCATTTTTGCCTTGCAGTTTAGTCTTGGCAATGCAGTTGTCTGTGTCCATCTCGCATGCCCTTGGAAAACTTAACACAGCAGCAGATTCTCTTCAGGCACAGACATATCAGACAGCTACGAGTCTCTGCATTGTGCTGTGAGGTCTTGGAGAAGGAAATAATGAATAGAGACACAGAGTAGAGCTATTTGTGTAGAGCTATTAATACCTGTGAATATTATATTAATATACATAGATATTAATATCTTTACATGGCTATTAATATATAGACCTATTCTTTACCCTAAATCATGAAAAAGGAATAATACATGAGCTATCACCTCCTAGGAACAGATATCAGAGGCTGTGCAACAGCCTGCAGTTTTGTGAGATGAGATAAGCCAAATCTAACAACTCATACTGTGCAGTAAAGGAGGAAATTGCACTCTTCATCTCTGCCCTTTTCCCAGCCTCACTGTCTCTCTGGCATTCATTGCACAGATTTTCATGCTGATTCAGCAGTATTCCAGAATAAAACTAAGACACCCCAACACAGAATAGTTGCCTACCAAGTTAGTGAGTTTAATAACTTTGGTTAAAATGCTTGTTCAAGATCAAAATGTGGAAAAAGGGAAATACATATGGAGAAACTGGGGTATAAATGGGAAAGAAGGAGGAGAACAGAGATGGTTTTACTTCTAGGACAGAAAAGATATGAAAACCAAGTCAACCATCTCATGCAGAGTCACTCTCAGACACTAGCCCATGAGCCAAAATTCCTTCCCAATATAATCTCTTTTATGAAAAACAATAGTAGCAATTACCTATGCCACTGTGTGGGATTCCTTGAGGTATTGGTCAATCCCCAAAGGAAAAAGGATAAGATATTCTCATTTTGAGCATTTATTTTTCTAACTAGAATGACCTTAGTTGATAATTTGTCCAATTATCTTGACTTCCGTTTCTCCATTGTTTTAGAAGGTGAGAAAACATATGAATGGCCTATTTATTATGGATGAAAAGCTGGTGGATGGCCAGGCCCAAAGTGTGGTGGTGACTGGAGTTGAATCCAACTGGTGTCCAGCTAAGTGGTGTTATGAATATCTGATTCTGTTTCTTATACAGCTCTGCCCAACAGCTGCTTACCATGGCTGGGAGAAAACAGAAAAGTGTTTCTCCTGAGTCTTGTCATCAGAGAGCTGTGCTTGCTTCATGTTCACATGCAAAAAAAGGTGCCAATACCTTCTAACTGTTAATGGTTCATATTTATTATTTTCTGTCCTCCATTAACTTCCTTTGTGTTAAAAGTAAGATATATTCTTGCCTCAGCCATCTTCTTTACTGAATAAAGGGTCAATGGAGGATCAGTGGTATATTGCCATTCTATTTGTTCTAGAAACCTCTCAGATTAATTTTGTATGTCATAGAAAAAATATAGGAAAAAATAACCAAAAAACTATACAGAACTGTGACATTGTGGTTGGTCTTCTTAAGCACTGATTAGTCAGATTAAAACTCAACAAGGATGGAAAAAAACTTTTCTTGTAAGTATGACAATATGATAGGGTTTTTTTTTTAGTAATAGTAGTAGTAACAGCAATAAAAAATATTTCATAATGATATCTACCATATTCAAAAGGTAGAAGGAATCAGACAAAAATAGAAAACATTGTTAAAATATTTTTGCCTGTTCTACACAAACTAGCCTAGTTTTTCTCCATATCAGGTTTGACTGATATGGACCACTTTGGTGGTTTTGGTTTGACTTCACCCAACAACCTTTACTTTCTCAAGTTTCGAACTACCACATCTCTGACTGATCCATCTAGTAGACTGAATCAGCAAAAGTAATTGAAGGTTGCTTCTTCTGGCAGAAGAGCTCATTCTCAGACATGAGCTCTTCAGTCCTCCAGTGATACCCTACCATTGAACTAATACAGAAAACTGGGACATTATCTTCTTAAGTTCTTCTCTGCTCTCTTGTAGTACAGTGTCATTGACACACTTTCTTTGGGTTGAGCCGCTCATATAATCCTAGGAATTCAACTCCACATCTGTAGATCCTGACTGCTTTTGAGCATGAGCAAAGTGTCCACCTGCCTGGTGACTTTATGACAGGAGAGTTTTTATGTTAACCAGACCTACAAACCACTGTGAAGTCACATGCTTGCTGTAGTTTCTAATTCATGACATAAGTGTACGAAGTTCTAAAGCATGATTATTTCACCCTAACATCTGCATCTCACGTTAGTTAGATGAATAATACTCTCAAATGTTCCTAGAGCTAAAGTGGGCTGGAATGTCCTGGGAATTAGATGACTGAGGATGATGCGAACATCAAAGTAACTCTGCGGTCTTATCCCAGTGGTTCTGCTATATTTGTCAAAACCCACATACAGTGATTAGAATTAAGTCATGAACTTTGAAGGAGCTGAAGTGAGACTTGCAGCTCATAAATGGGGAAAACTTGCTTACCTATACCTTGTATATCATACCTAGTAAAAATATTCCATAAATTATTTTTGAAATTGAAAGAGGCACCCATGCCATGGCTTTCTAGAGGTGGATGATTTATCACACTCAATTCAAAATTCTTCATCACAGGACAAATGTTTCCATTAACCTTTCTTTCATGGAAGCCGGCAGCCATCTACACCTTACTAAATCCAAGGCACCATCCAAGCTAATAGCCATGTGGATGTAGTCAACTCACTAATTACTTCCCCTGAAAGTGAATTCATAGCTGTCACATCCTCCCACTCAGTAGGACAATCAGAGACTTGAAAGAGTAGTGAAATTTCTACCTGCTATTCGTGTTCCCCAAGATAAGGGTACTTGGACTCCCATTAATTATCATGTTTTGATTAAACAGGAGTACTTTGTTCACTTTGTTCAGTACACCTTTGAATAAAATGACATTTTTCTGGAAGCAGAGAAAGTAATGATATGCCTTTATTAAATATTTAGTAGCATTATCTATATTGCAAGGGGTTTCTAACAGCAAGTGCAAAGGTTTTCCTGAGTTATCTTTAGCCTTGACTTGCAAAATTGCTAACTTTTGTAGGGAAATCATAATTTCTCTGCAAGAGCTGGTTATGAGAAAAATAATCTTATTCACGTGGGTGGGACACATTACAAATAAAATTTAGCCTGTGTGAAGGATTGCATTACAAGGTCTGATGAAGAGCTGATGGAGTTTTCTGGACAACAAGTTATATTTTATACAATGGATTATACAAATTTAGTCACACATATGCATATTTTCAGATTGAAATCATAACTGGGAGCTTTGTTGATAACAGCATTTGCATTGTGACAAATAGCTGCTGCACTGAGCCAAATTATTAAAATAGAATTTGTCGGTCTTTCATCCAAATTCTTCCTGTATCCCAACCTCTAAGCAGAAGCTCATCATTTAAAGGAAGTGACCTACACTACATCCAGAAAAATCTTATATTTCACAATATGTTGCTATGAGAATGAACTTCTTCATCCATGTGTTTATAAAAATGAAGGAAGAGGGATGCATTGTTTTCTATACAACATTTTCTTTATATAAATTGTAATTTGATCTTAATCAGAACTTTTAACTATTCTGTTTCTCACGGGCCCTTGTGAGGTGCATTTTGCTTTAAGTAATAATGATTATATTTTAATGGGTACAATTCTTTTCTGCAAGTAGAAAATAAAATTTTGCAAACAGGAAAAAAAAACATGTAGTGCAGTATTATTAAAATTACCTATGTTTCTATAGCAGACAATATTTATATTGGTGGGGTTTTGTGTTTAATTTTCAATCTGCTCCTGGTCCTAGCATCTTCTTTGCAGGACTAGGTAAGCTGTTTTACACATTGCAGCTAATTCACATAGGGATTTATTTATGATACTCTCAGTCTTGCATGTCTCTCTGTGTTTGTATAGACAGGTACATACATACCTCTGCCCAAACACACAAAACTGCACACAGATATCATATATATGTGTATACATCTAATCTCCCTACAGTGAAGCCCCTCATGGGGATGGATAAATATCAGTACTTTGGTTGGTTTCTATGGTGCTTTTGCTACCATGAGTGCAGGCTAAAGGTGTTATGCTCACACTGTTATAAAACTTTGAATCCTGATGACAGAGATCTGACTGTGTGTAAGATGCTGCATGGTCAGATAAGGCAGTAATGGGTTTGCATTGCTGGCTACCAAGGTCTCACATTTTTTAACTCTTTTTCCTAAAAGTGAGTATCTTACCTTGAATTTTCTGTTAGACATTATGCTTTGTATCCTTCTTGATTATACATATAGAAGAAAATTTCCCATGTAACACTGTTCAGCAAAATCACTCTTAATTTTGGTTCTTCTTGAAAGCCATGCTAGTCATTGTCTCCTTCTCCAACTGTTTTGTCAATGAACATCACGATTATGAAGACTCAAAGGGAGAAGAGAATCCAGATTTAACTGGCTCAGAGTTCCACTCACTGAGAAATGTGACCACACAAAACATTTCAGAGCACAGATAATGCATTTCTTTGGTGTTTTTTTTTTTTTTTTTTGTGTGTTTTGTTTTGTTGGTTTTTTTTTTTAATTTTATTTTAGTTTTTATTTGTGTTTACCATATAGACTAAGTGAGATTAAGCTGCTTTTGCTTCCCATGCTTTTCAGCACAGAATAAAAGGGTACCACAGTAATGAAACAGCAAGCTAACTCTGAGGAAAAGAAGAGCTGCTTGTACATATCTATAGGTACAACCAGAAAAAAAAAAATAGACTATGGAAAGTACAACGTGTAACCCATTTCTCAATTTTCAAGGAACTGGGTGCATTTCAGGTCACCAAAAAACCTGGCATGTACACATCCACAGCTGAAAATCAATCAGGCTCCTTCAGCAGCTCGGTCTTGCCCTGCAGAGCACAGATCTGAAACATTAGGCAGCCCAACAAGAGGGAGAAAGTTAATTTGAGAGCAGCTGTTTTAAGACAGATACATAATGGCATTAGGAGAGGAGCGCTGCAGTGAGGTGAGAACTGAACAGAAATGCCCATTAGGCTGAGGAAGCTTTTAGCTGAATTATTGGAAACAGATGCAGCCAGAGCCTAAGGTAAAAGAGCGAGACAAGAGTATGATGAAGATGGCTCAGTTAAAAATTGCTAATAACAAATAGTCAGAGCTGCACAGGACTTACTGGGCCTATACTAAACTTTTAATTCTGCTGCAGTGATTCTGAATGCTCAGCAGGTTACCCAGAGAGGTTGTGGACTTCCCATCCCTGGAGGTGTTCAAGGTTGCTTTGGATGGGGCTTTGAGCAACCTCGTCTAGTGGAAGGTGTCAAGACAGGTAGGTTGGAATGAGATCCTTTCAGGTCCCTTCCAACTCAAACCACTCTATGATTCTATGAATTCTATGATTCTATGCCCTGTGCCCTTTCCATGTATTGAGAAACAACTTTTTATTGGTTAGAATTAGGTGCAGAGGTTTATTTGAGGATCTAAGCATAGTCCAATTATGCTTCTGCTTTCCACTGAAGATATTAGCAGTGCTTATATTAAGAAGGACAAAATCAACTAAAAGTTGTACTGCTCTTCTGTTTTCGAATTGCAGAATCATAGAAAGGTTTTCATTGAAAGGGTCCTTCAAGATCATCTCATTCCCCCTGCTGCCATGGGCAGGGGCACCTTCCACTAGCCCAGGTTGCTCGAAACCCCGTCCAACCTGGCCTTGGACGATTCCAGGGATGGGGCAGCCACAGCTTCTCTGGGAAACTTGGGCCAGTGAGCACTCAAGGATGAGATTTTATGTGACCTTGAAGACACAGGAACTCCTAAAATAGAGCACAGTAATAAGAACACATCATGAAACTGAACAAAGGAAATGAAGAACTGTCTTCAATTGAAATTAAGGGGAACTGTAATGTACAACAGTGATATGTATTTGAATTTAGGAAAGCCATTTGAAAACATCATTACAGAATATTTTCTGAAGATATATGTGGCCAAAACCTTGGTTTAGTATCTTATCTGAAAATATGTTTATGGTAATTTGAATGCTAAAATGAAAACTGAAAGATAGAAGGTACTGTATTTTTCATCATGCAACTGAATGTATAATGAATAAATGTATGAATTCCTTTTACGATAAGCACTTAACGTGAATAATGCTTTGTTTTTTCTTAGACTATTTTAATTTCCTCAAGGCCTACACTAGTGTTTTTTATAGGCTAGCAGAAAGGTAAAATCTGCATTAAATGCTGCATTACTTACTCTTTCATAGAAACAGCTGAGGTGTTCATAGTGTGTAGTTACTGAATGAAGTGTTTCTGTCTATGGATGTGGGAGGGCAGATATCTTCTGCAAACCATCATCAAGATTCTTCTGGGATGATGTTTTCTCTTACAATCACTTTCATAGAAAGAGAAGGCAACTTGTGCTGTTAACATAAAACTGAGCAAAACCTGAACAATCTGATAAAGACCTGACAAAACTACACAAATGACAGCATAATGGGAAATGCAGTTCAATGCTGAAAAATGAAAAACAGCATCCCTGGAAAGAATAATCTGAAGTATTCTTAATTGCAGATGTAATGTAGAATGATGTAAGAATACCTAAAATATTATATATATTAGTTACTAGTCTAGTACTAATATTCCTACTTGCATTATTTTAAAGGATACTCTTATCCACGTGAGTATTTACAGAATATGAGGCAATCAAATCTGTCAGTTCTACTCTTCTAAACCATCCATTGCTTATCATGTGTGCATAGCTCATAGGAAGGCACCCTTTGTGACTTTGTGTCCTTGTCTGCAAAATGCTGATAGCAATGCTCACCCAAATTATAAAACATCAACACTCCAGGAAAATAATTATATGCTAAGGGAGGTTGTAATACCAATGTATTTTGGTGGGCAATTCCTATAACATGCATATTCTTATCTCAAATAGAAAAAGCTTATGTGTAGTATTTAGTACAATGGTTTATGTCTCTGTTCATCCACTCTTTTTATGCAAAAATTCCTTGCTGTAAATAGAAACAGCACCCATCCAGTCAAAGACTCATGACCATCCTACATTCAGGAGCATTGCTAAATAAAAATACATTTGTAGCAGATAATCTAAGCACACCAAGTGCTGTGTCTCCTACTGTTTCTTTGGCACACAGGGAGAACAACAAGAGGCAGAATTCCAGGTGTGGCTGACTGAGCTTGGATTCCTTCTGCTGGTTTGATACCTCCTCAGACAAATAAACTATCTTTTGGATCATTTGTATATGTGAATCTGATCAGATTTAACTGCAATTAGTATTGTATTAGACAGAGAAGAAGAGAAACTATTTATTTAGAAGGCATATAAGCAGAATTAACAAATGGAAGAAAAAAGAAGCTGACCTATATTTCAGGGACTGGAACTTGTCTGTAATGCAGATGAAAAGCCCATTCTAACTCCCCTTTAAATTGTACACCATCCAAATCTATTTGTCATGAAGCAGTTACCTGCTCAGATCTGAAAAAATGCTTTGATATATTTTTTATGAATTCAGCTTCTCCAGTGCTAAGATAACTCATTGCAACACAACCTCACATTAATTATTATACCTCTGTCTCTGGAATGATGTCTTATAAAAAAAGGAAAGCTGAAAAAGAGCATGTATTAATTTTACACACACACAACCCAGAAAAGAAAAAAAAAAAAAAAAACAAAAAAACAAAAAAAAAAAAAAAAAAAAAAACCAACCAACCAACCAAAAACGGATAACAAAAAGTTTAATGAAATTTCTTTCATAGTAATGCAAAGGGCAATCAAACAATTAAGAAAGAGAAGTGGAAAAAAAAGTTTTTGAGAAATTATTTTTTCTTGGTTCAAATGAGATATTCAGTAAGGGGGGAAAGAATTAAAAATAAAAAAGCAATAATAGATGCCATACAGAAAACACTTGGAGCTCTGTTTGCATTTTCCCACCCTCTAAAACAGAAAAATGGTCAGTAATAATTGAAGTCAAATAGTATTTTCCTTTGAAATGATTTTTTTATCTATTTTCATTTTTATGTTTAGTCTTTGTCAGAAATAAGATTCCAAAGATCCCGTAGGAAATTCATATATTCTTATTCAGATTGCAAGGATGCCAGGGTTTTGTTTCATTTTCCTCTTTGGTATCCTAAAAAATGTTCATTCTTGCAGTTGGTGTTTGAAACACAGATTTCACAACAGTATCAACAAACTCCACTCACAGTCTTTTTCTTATAATGCCCTATTTTGCTGCTGCATATTACCTGAAAGAAAATCTGAGACTTTTTAGTTAGCTTCACAGAAAAAGACTAATTCTGAACATAATATAAAAAATAGAGCTTTAGTCTTATTTATTGCCAGATGTCTTATTAGTATTCTTGTCTCTATTTTGTGTGTTGTCTTAATATTTTACTGAAGCAGCAGCTGGAGTTTGGCCTTTTAATAAATAGCTCTCTTTAGAGCCATAGGATGTAAAGTACAGATACATGTGGCTTCACAGCCCACAAATTAACTTTAAAAGGAGCATTATATTCATATTATAAACTAATTAGGTGAAAAAAAAATAGTAGTCAAACATTGTGAATAGTGTAAATACACCAGACATAATTTGTAATAATGTGAATAATTTTTAAAGAGAGGATTAGTAGAGAGTGAGTTTGTAGTGTTCATGAGGAAGACTTTCCTAGGGTTTTTTCTTTTTATATACACACACATGATATTTCAGTGGAACATCTTCACTTCTTTGTCCACAAGCAGACAGCATGTTTCTGCTGTATATGGCAGGATCTCAGTTCTTGTCTTTCCTTACCATGACGACAGTGCATACAATGCTGCCTGAAATAAAAAGAGTATCCACGTAGTATTCCCTTCTGAAATCCTGTGGGAGACACACAGATACCCAGGATTTGTGCTTAACGTTATAGCTACCAAGAATCTGAAAGCATGTTCACTGGGTCAAACTTATGGATACATCCAAATCTGGATCTCCGAGAGGTGATTTCTATCTAGGGTAATGCCTCTGCCTTGAAGTCTGGATAAAATTAACATGTTTGCCTGTATAATAGACAGGAAAGAGACATGAACCTCTTTTGTATTACTTTCTGAGATAAAATCCCAATTTAAATGCAGTAATTGTAGAGCAGGACTAAATGGTACTCTTCTACTCTTGGTTTGTCTTCTTGGTCCATATGACATGTTAGGGGAAATATGGTCTTCAATTTATGCATTGTCCTGCCTTAAAAGGAGTACATTATCCGAGTAACCTAAAAGATCAGTGAATCCACAGGATAAATGAAAAGACAGTGCCTTTCAAAAGAGTGGTTACGTGTGAGTATAAGGAAGGCATTAGCTTGTAAGTGGCTGCTACCATCTGATCACTGGTATGAAGGTGTTGGCTCAAGATACTGATTTTATTAGCAAGTGTGGATTTTAGAACTTCCTCTTAAATATGTACCTTAAGTAGGGACTAAAACTCCCACCTATTTTCCATTCAAATGCATGAGAATAACCCTGCTTAGCATACCCCAGTTGAGGACATTTTAAAACTTTTCTGTATTATCTGTATTATCCTGCTTTTTGCACATGTGCAGAGAGAGAATGTTACAAAGGAAACTCATATCTTCTTCCTGTTTTATCTCTTCATTTCTTTGGGCAAAAGCAAATCCTATAAGTGAAAAGCATTTTCCAAATTCATTTGCCTAGAAAACCATTTATATTCCTGTGCTTGGTCAATGCTCAACAAAACATGTTTCTCTACCACCAGCTGAAGACATTAGCATATATCAATAATAAAAAATGGAACAGGGATTCTGGTACTTCTTTGTGAAATGTTTTAAGGTCACTAGTTTGAGAAAACAAAATAAATGAAAATGACAAAATGTGTTTGTGCATTCAGCCTTATCTCTGCAAAGTAAAAGGGTTATAAACATGATCTGGCTCCAACTTTTAACAGTCGAAACTTTGCTGATGACACTGACATGATATTGGGGTACATCCAGAGAAGCTCAGCAGGGTAGATGTCTTACATTTATTTACTGAAAGCTGTGATTTATATTCAAAGGCCAGTGGGTCTTCTAGTTATAAGTAACTGAATTCCTAATTCATTTCCTTAGTAAATAAGACAGGATCTGTCTAGATTCATTTTTTATCCACGTTGAATGTAAGTAGGCAAATTTTCTCTCTGCATTAACTGTTTTGAAGCTGTTATATTAAAATTCACATTGGTCTAAGTGACGAGAGAAGCAGGACCATTGGCTTCAGAGAATCCAGCTGCAGAGCCAAAAGTACAAACTAAATTTATGTAAGTCACATGTTAATTGTGTATGCAGCAACATAATGCAAATGGACACCCACCTGCATGTAATTATGTTAATAATATTTGATAGTATTAATAGAGATCATATGAAGGAAATACCATGATTGATTTTACATATTTTCATTTTTTGTTTTCCTTTTCTAGTTAATTAAAAAAAAAAAAAAAAAGAAGAAGATAAATCTACTGCAGATGTCATTGTCATGTGATACTAGATTACTTAAACTGCAAGTAGTCCAATTCCCTCTGTAGAGTCCCTCTGTGGCACAGTTTCTTGTTCAGCCATCCCTACCAAAAGGTCTCTTAACCAAAACATCTGTTGGCTGGAGTGGTCTGACTTTCCCAGCAAGGCAATGTATCATACAATTAATTAAGCCTCTGGGCCATCCTAATATCAGGTGGATTAGGTATTTGTTTAAAGCAAGGCTCGTGCTTATTAATTTGCTGAACTGAGACCTAAATTAAAGAGCGTCATTCCATGAGATAATGTCATTAAAGATAGCAATCCTTTGGCTGCATAGGAGGGATCCTGAGTTAAAACCACCCAGAATAATTTGCATCTAAATGCTTAGTTTTTCTCTTGTGCAGGTAGAACACAGGTTTTTACATCTTTTTATAAAGTGCTGTATAATGCAATATACATATTATGGCACAACCTGGAATGTCCTGAAAATTCCAACTATGTTCATTATAATCCCATATTATAATCCCAATATTATCTCAATGTTTATTGAGAGCCTAGTCCTGAGAGTCTCTGGCAAGACTGACTCTTAGCACAGGCCCAGCCATATGGTCATGATGATTAATGACACTTCTCAGATGCATCAAAGGCACTTGTCTTGTCTTCATGCCTCAGTGCACAGCCAATGCATAATGTCAGTCACAAAATCCACTCAGGCTGCTCTGCATTATTGTTTAATTAAACAACACAGATAATTTCCAAGACTATTTCAAGTATAAACATGTGCCGGTATCTAAGCTCCTTTTAATCTTACGAAGAAAATACAAATGTTGAGAGGGGAATGAAATTGAAATGTGAGGAAAACAACTTGTGCAAATAGGAATTCACCTTTTGTTTGTTTTTCTTCTTCTAAATTTAGGTTAACAAAACCATGAGCTAAGGAAACAGTCCATGAAGCAGAATTTTTCTTCCTCCACCCCCAGCTATGATAACTGCAAAGACACAGATTAAAAAATTTATTTTAAACAAATCTATTTACAGCTTCTCTGGAGATATACAGAAGTTTAAATGATTGCTCTGATATACCTGAGCAAGCCAGGAGCCCCCTTCAGACACAAAGAGTATATCCCAATAATTCAGAGAATTTTAAAAATGAAAATATGTGCTACAAAAGCTCTGTGGAGGGGTTGTGGTGGTACGCAAAACCCACTCTATTGCATAGCACCAGCACAGCACTTCTGAATCTTTGTGACTTAAACACCACTTGTGATCGATGCTACCCTTTTAAAGAAAGGGAAATTTAATTTTTATATTTTAAGGTAGTATGATAGAAATATGCTCTTTTGCTAATACTTTGTGGTGGTGATAGAATTTCAAAATGGGACTTTTGACTTGAAATAAAGCAAAGTTAGGTCAGACTGGAGAGCTTTTGAAAAGCCCACTCCAACACAGAAAACCTATTTCATTTTCTATTCTCTGAGCCACTCATATGCTTAACTAAACTGCACTGTGTTTTTCAGAAGATGCCTATAAAACTCAAGTTCGAATTGATGATGAACCAGCCTATTTGGACATTCTAGACACTGCTGGACAGGTGAGTAGCTTTCCAATGTGAATCATTCAATCAGAGATAAACTCAAAGATTTTCACCTCGGATTTATGGGTCACAGAGCTAGAAATAAGGTTTTCTATTCAAACATAGAAGTAGCAGTGACAGAATAACATAGAGGAATTAACAAAGGAGAAGATTAAGGGAATGGTACAGTATAGCATAGTTTGACTTCCAGATCTCACCAGAAGACCAGAGAAGTTTAAATGAAGAATGGACAAAAAAACTGTTTATTTCTTTTTTCTGGTATGTGCAGGAACATCGCGCTAATGGAATGAATAAATGTTGTCATTGATTTGTCTTATATCTTTCTAATTCCTGCTTTTCTATATGCACTACAGGAATTTTCTGGTCTACTTGTAAGACTTCTTCTCCTACCCACATTATATTTAATATCAAATATTGACCCAGTAGGAAAAGATCTTAATGTCGAAAGTGTCACAGAGTGCATGTATACGTGTTTCCCAGAGGAGGTGTGGCTGTCCCTTCCCTGGAATTGTCCAAGGCCTAGTTGAATGGGGCTTTGATAAATCTGGTCTAGTGGAAGGTGTCTGCCCATGGCAGAGGGGTGGAACAAGAATATATTTAAAGTTCCTTCTGACCCAAACCGCTCTGGGATTCTGCAATTTCTGTGACAATGTGTATGTGCACATGTGAACATCAGTCAGGAATTAAGTTTCACATACAAGAAGAAGGAGTTGAATACAAGAATTTCTTCTACCTATGTAGTTAAGGTAATATATGGTCTTATACATAAGGGAAGAAACAAAATCAGAATAATGCAGTCAGTGAAAGCTGGTGAGAACAATACTAGGGAGTTCTTGGAGATGTTTAAGATTTGTTTCTAGATGGAGCCAAAACATCCATAATAGTAAATGTTCATGGCATCTAATGACCAAGTAACAAAATGTTGTGCAGATGTTTCATAAAATTGTAGAATTTTTAAGGTCAGAAAAGATCTTTAACACCAGGTCTAACCATTCCACGGCATTGCCAAGCCCAGCACTAACCAATGTGCACAAGAGTCACATCCACAAGTCTTTTCAATCCATCCAGGGATGGTAACTCTGCCATTATCCTGGAAAGCCTGGGCCAATGCTTGACAACCCTTTCAGTAAATATTTTTTTTCCTAATATCCAATTCAAACCTTCTTTGTTCTTTCAGCCACTCCTCTTCATAACAAGTAGAGACCTGTGGCAGAAGCACCACACTCTGCATTTACATCATCCCAGGCCATTGTGTAGCCCAGGCATGGCTATTGTATTTCAGTTGGATTGATTCTACCAAATTGAATCCATGAGAAAATCTCTGTTTTAAGTTCCCCTGTTGTTCCAGTGCAGGCTGTCATCAGTGAAACACATCCTAGTATTGCTGTGCTAGGAAGCTCTTCCCACTTTCCACCCCTACTATTTTTCAGGAACTGTCCATTCTAAGTGCCCTGGATTTAGCTGCTTGTCTTTGCAGATATCTTTGGATTTGTTGCCTCTCTACTACACAGCTCCAGAATAAATCAAGACCTAATCCAACTCCCATTGAAGTCAACAGCTGAAATAGCCTCTTTCTTCACAGGGGACTTAATGTTACTCTCACTGAAGCTCACACTGAAATTCTGCTCTGACTTTGGTGACTCAGGGTAAAAATACAAAACACGTAGTTACGCTGCTGATGGTGTGTGCTCTGATAGTACCTTGCTGGATTTTTTTACCTGGGTTTTACATTAAATTTGAGATGGTGTTACAGCTTCTAAATCATGTAGTGGAAGTCTCATTTCTCTGGTTGCCCTCACAGTCATAAATACTTCATCAACTACTTTGAATAATGACTTTAATCACTTCAGAAGGTCAAGGAGCTAAAATTATAATTCATCCCTAGTTGGGAAACACAAGGAGTCAATAGAGAAACCAACTGAAGTTAATGTATGTTGTTGTTGTGCTTGAGGATAAGTTTCAACAAATATTTTCTTATTTCCCTGCTGTACCTATACACTAATTGAACATTTCAATGCTGAACAAATTAATTACTAATCATTCATATATTCTTTATTATCAATGCAAAGCTAAATATCCCCATGTGACTTCATACCTGGCACTGGATAAAAATCTCTGATATTTTAAATGATAGATATAGTTTGAAGTACTGAAAACGTAGGTGATGCTTCAGGAATATATTTATGGCTCTCAACTTTCTGAAGTTAAAAAAATTCAAACAAAGGGTAAACCAGAAACATGAATAAACTCTGAGTATGGCTCATCTAATTACTGATCTTTTTCTTCTCATGCATATACACAGACACTAATAAATGCAACCAACTGCTCCTCTCAGGAAGAAAACTGATGTTCCATAAACTCTGGATCCATATTTTATACATAGTCCTTTCTCTTTTTGTGCTCTTCCAGTACTGTTTTTCCACTGAAGGTACAAAAAGAGGCATTTTCTTTATGAAAGTTAGGGCTAGTGTAGGTAGTTAATCTTCACTGAACTTACTACACCTGATTTCACCATCCTACACACCTGCCAGCTGGGTAGCCTGTCTTGGCTCAGCAAAATCAACTTCGGACAGAATAAGGTTATGTATACCTCAGAGGGTTTCAAGAACAGGTATTGCTGTTGTAGCTCCTCAAAGCTCTATTGTCCTAAACAGACCCTGAGCCATTCCTACCAAAAAGCTTGAAAACCTGTTGTGCAGCAATGAAATGAACAAAAAAGTGATGTGAGTTTTCTTTTTCAATGGTACAAATTAATCTAGAAGAAGTTATCAGTAATTTCTTTGGTTAGCTATCAGTGTTGCCTTTGGCTTCTTAACTAGAAGTAACTTTTTGAAACCAAAATTCTTCTTTTTGCATCTACATTTCAACAACAACAACAACAGCAACAATAACCTCACAAAAAAATGCTAAAAACTGAATAGAGAGTGAATGTGAGATTGAGATCACATTTACATTTACAAAATTGGGGAAGTGCATTTTGTTAGCTTTTAGCTCTCAAAACTCTCAAGTCCAGCTATAATATGGCATTAGAGTATAGAGGGAAAATTTAATGGAAACCAGCAAATGCAACTTATTTTCTGTAAAGATAGCTGAACTTCCTTGTTCATCCATATCCATGATATATTTTTTTAGTTATGCTCTCTGGAAATTCACCATGTGCCGCTGTCCATTAAGTTTGGAAGTGGTGTTGGAGGAGGTGGTTCTGGGATTTCCCTTTTCTCATCCAATGTGTCATAAAACTAATCTTCTTTTATCGATATTGGATTTAAGCTGACATAAAATCTTTGATTTCCAGCAAACTTATGGGCGCAAATGAAAGGACACTCAGACCTCAAGCTCCTTATTCTGTGTTTAGTTCCCTTCACAATTATTCTCGGAGAGTGACAACCCCCAGCTGCTTCAACCACGCACATAGAGCCACCACACAGAGTTGTAGGAACCTTCTGTTCGTTCATTTACGCTTTCTCACCCTCTCTTCATATTTAAAAATATGTTGCTACTTCTGTAGCCCAGAAGTATGCTTCTCATGGAGCACACACAGCAGTTATCTCTCCTGCTGTATTTATAAACTGTTGACTGACACAGGAGCTTTTATTCTTGCTGCATCTTTTGCCTGTATGACACATTACCCAATCTCTCTGTTCAGACCTCATGCCAAACGCTAAAAGAGCAGCAGAGTTCCCTTCACTGAAAACCAATCTGAGATGACTCTATGACTCCATTAAAAAAGGCAAAATTATTTTCAGACACAAAGCAGGCAAATGTGCAGAAATATGGATTTCTGTACATGTCAGTGAGACAGTACATTTCGAGATTATAGCACCAATTTTTGTTTGCTAAAATGTAGGCTTTTTATGATAAACTTCGCACACCAGTATATTTCCCAGGTGTGAGTCACAGACTTGAAAAATTGGCCTTAAAATGTGATGGCATGCCATTTCAGGGAGATTTTCCTTTGTCTGGATCTGTGTGCGCATGAATTCATTTCCAGGCAGACACTTTTCAACCTGACAACAACAGTGAGCTCTGTACTGGAATCCGTCTCTCAAATTGCTAGCAAATCACAGGACATGTTTATCCTGCCAACCTGCAGGACTATGATTCTTACCCCCTGCTTCAAGCTTTGAAGGGGAACCGTATTAGTCCCAAAAGCTCTTCAGATAAACACACTTTCTCAGACTAAACACTGTAGTCCAATGATTCACTCTGGCTGTTATCTGAGATCCTTCTGCTTATTATCTAAACGTGCTGCTCTAATCCCGAATCAATGGAAGTCAAATTCTAAAGTACACTACTGCAGCTTATCTCAAGGAAATGTAAAATGCCTTTTTGGCAGTAATTATGTCTTAATGGGCCTTTACAGTGTGTTCTTATGAGGGGAAAATAATTTTAGTGCACTTTCTGCTAGGTACAGTGGTGCATAAATGAAATCCATTTTATTTTCAAAGCATAGGAGTAGTGAAGTAAGCAACAGCCATTAATAGAGTGTATTAAGTGATGAACATTATTTTTATTTTCTTTGTAAGTTTTTGTTGTTTCGCAGGCTCTTAAGAACATACTTAGAAAGTCAAACCACAGCACTGAAAATTTCTTGGATTCTCAAGACAAATTGCTCTGTACTTTCTGGGAAGAACTAAAATCTCTTCTTGACCCAGCCATTTTCTTTGGCAATGGACAGATTTTGAAGAAACACTTATTTGGCTCAGATACTGAGGGAAAAAAAAAAACAAAAAACAAAACCAACAGTTACAATAAATCACAGATAAAATTGCGGACCTGGCACCAATTTTTTTTCAAATTATGGGCAAAATACTCTTTGGCTTCAGTAGGAAAAGATCTAGATGTATACTGTAAGAAAGAAAAAAAAGACAAAAAACTCCCAACACAACAACAACAACAAAAAACACACAAAAAATACAACAACAACAACAAAACAACAACAACAACAACAAAAAAAAAAAAAAAACAAAACAAAAACAAAAAAACCCACACTATATCAGTGAAGAAAGAGGCAACCAGCAACCAAAATTCCCTACTTTCCTCCTTTCTCATCCCTGTCAATGAGTGAATCATGATGCAATAAAGGGTGGATCAGTTTGTATTTCTAGGTTTGCATTTATCTTTCTGTCAAACAGGTGCAATAACATGGTGCAAGGTGCAAAGATTTAGGGTATTCATCAGTATTGATTGAGTCTGACAATACTGATTTCCTGCCTCTCTCAACCATTCCACTGAAGGAGTTCCATAGTGCAGGTGGAGGAATACTTTTCAGTGTTTTCTGTCCTCTGTCAAGAAAGTCTTATTTTATTTTCTCTTGAAATGTTTACTCTGTCACTGTTCTTTGTCTTTCTTTAATTAATAACTTCCAAAACCAGATAAATATACAGTGATGCTGCTGATGGTTTTTTTTTTTTTATTTTTTATTTTTTTTAATAAAGTGAGAGCATTTAAAATAAAAAAAAAAAAAGTTATCATAAATTTTGATAAAAGTAGCAAAATCTTTTTTAATTCTTTCCAAACTTATTCTTGTAGTATTTGTTTGTGGGTTGTTTTTTTGTTGTTGTTGTTTTTGTTTTGTGGGTTTTCTTTGTGTTTTGGATTTTTTTAATGGTTATTATTATTATAGATTTTGCTTATTTATTTTATTTGTGGGTTTAGGGGATTTTTTTTTTTTTTGGTTGGCTTAGGTTGTTCTGGTGTACATTGTATGGAAAACGACTATATAAACACATCCAATATGGATAAGCTTCATCCAGGTCCTAAAAAAGACTTTGATAATGTAAATTTGCTTTTTCTTCCAGCATTAGAAACTATTCACTATTTTTTCTTTCCACTGCAGAATGTCACTGAAGCACTTTGAAGTTCCAACAGACACTGGACATACTCTAAGTGTGTCCTGGTTACTTTATATATATGTGACTGTCCTAGATAATCTCACTAAGAATTCCATTTTACAGAGGTTTGGTGTCAAAAGCTACTTGTTACCAAGCAGCTGTACACAAACCAGGGACTCCAGTGGGCAGAAAACTGTATTCTACCTCTGTCACTTTTCTCAAAGCTCACATCATAAAGGTAATTCCGGGACTAAAATGTTGGCTTGAATGCTGAGAAAACAAGCACATATTACAGCACCACATGGTGCCTTTTCACCTGACCAAATGAACAAGAGCGGGATCTTTTTCAGAGCAGGATGTTAATGCTTCTCAGGAAATGTAGGTTGTCTAAAAGAACTGGAATTTTCAAAAAGTGCCTTTTATGCTATTCTGTACCTGCTAGTTTCTTTACCCAATACATTGAATGGTAGTGTCTCCAGACAAAGAGAACAGAAGCAAAAAGTTACGCCGTCTTGTCTGAATCATCTAAATTTAAACTGCATTAGAAGCATCGCTGGAAGAGGCTTTCTAAAAATGTCATTTTTATTTCATGCTAACAGGAGGGAAATGAAACACCCGAAAAACAAAAGATTTCTTTGTAGCTGAAGTTTCAATTGTTTTGCCCCAGAACCTGGAAGTGGAATTCACCACTAAAAAAAAACCACAAATAAACCCAAAACCAAAAAGCTAACCAAGTGATGAAAGAAACCCACCACCACCACCAAAACACAAAAATCCCCAAAACAACAGAAATAAGCCAAACAAAAAATCAAACCAAACTAACCAAACAAACAAAATTAAAAGAATCCCCTGATGAAACAACACAGAAAAAGTAAACGAATTTTAAACTCCATTGCTTGTTACTTCTCCTTTATAATCTGAGAAATGTTATTGCGTCTATCCAGATTTTTCAAAAAGGAATTGAGGGGTAAAGTATAAATTCAATAAAATAGTCAAAATACAAAATATTTTCTGTACATTTTCTCTTTTTTTCTTTCTTTTTTTTTTTTTTAACCAGGTTATATTTTAAATATGTGATTTTTCTCACTTCCATAGGAGAAAATGTGCATAGCTTGCATAGATTTTTGCTTTTGTTTTGTGCCTAAAGGATAAGGAGAATAAATTGTTGCTAGGGGTGTTCCAGGTTGTTCTCAGAGCCATAGGAGGATTTGAAAGAACCCATGGCAGGGAACAATCTTGTCATTTAAAATGACAAAAAAACTCAAAAGCTTCGTTGTAGCTATGTTGGATGCACCTGTGCAATAAATCAGTGGGGTATCTGACTAACACCTTGAAGTAAGCTGAAGAAGTAGTACTCTATTAACTTGCAGGTGAGCTGTGTCCTAGCGGTGTTAGGCAGTTTTGACATATCTCAGAAGGAAATCAATCTTTCAGGATCATACATTCATAGAGTTTTTTGGGTTCAAAGTGACAGTAAACCCCCTGACATGGACAGGGACACCTTCCACTAGGAAACCCTGTCCAACCTGGCCTTGGACCCTTCCAGGGATGGGGCAGCCACAGCTTTTCTGGGAACCCTGTGCCCGGGCCTCACCACCCTCATAGGGAAGAACTTCTTCCTAATGTCTCATCTAACCCTGCCCTCTGTCAGTTTAAAGCCATTAATCCCTATCTGGTCTCTCCACGTCCTTGTCCAAAGTCCCTTCCCACCTCTCTTGTAGCTCCTTCAGGTGCTAGAAACTGTTCTAAGCCCCACAGCCTTTCCTTCCTCTATTGTATCTATGAATCTAACTTAGGTACCTCATGATTTACAGTTTTGGAGCTCTGCCTTTGTCCTCATAGCTTTTTTTTTCTAAAGCAGTTGAAATCATTCCCCCGATTTTTGGACATACACAGAGGCTATGGATCTGAAAGTGAGTGTTGTTTCCCAACAGAATTGAATTAGATTTAGTTTAATTATTCCTGATTTACTTTAAGCCCAAGATACAGTAGTGGATCTGGATGAAATCTTCAGTGTATTTTGAATTCAGGAAGTCATGCTAAACTCCTTAAAAAGTTTGACAGAGAAGACTTGGTCCCACTGAAATCTCTAAATGTTAGATAGCTGCATGTCAGGTGAAGGGACCTTAGACATTTTGGGAACTGCTCGCGGTGGAGGTTACACACAGTCCATGTCTCAGCATTGGTTTTGTTCCCACAAGTCCCTAGAATGTCACTCAGAGCAGTGATCCAGGACTACAGATAGATGCCAGCCCAATGACGATAACTGTGGACATATTGCTACCTGACCATCTCAGTTGCTCAGAAATATTTGTGCAAATGGAAAGGAAAAAAAGGAAATTTATGATCTCCTTTGTGCCAGAAGTCACAGGGGCATGACACTTCAGTCCTTCTGTGTCATGGAGGCACGCTGGATTTTAGTATTGTAAGCAATACAAAATCCATGCAGCTATAAGACAAGTATTTTGCATGCATTTTGGTTGTGATTTATGTAGTCCCTAGGGAACACACTCCTCAGATAAACACTGAGCTAAATTTCAGTTGCAGAAATGAGTGCACTATTGATTAAATGCTACAAAAGTCTAAAATAGCCACTCTGCAGATTGTTTTCCTCTTCTTCCCCTCCCTTTTCCCCCCTTTTCCAGATTCTTAGCTCAAATTATATCTCTGCAGATGAGTAGGGCACAGGGACAAGGAGAGAAATACAGATGTGGTGGAATTTTTAAGGTAAGCACACTTGTTATGGAAGTCATCATGAGGGAATATATATGCAAGCCAGAATATAATTTGCAGTCATTTATCAGAGCAATGAGGTGTCTGACTCCACAGCCTCCTGGTTTACTTCTGCAAGGCTGCACAAAGCTTGCTGGGAAAGGCGGAAAGTCTGTGATGCCCACGAAAGCTGACAGGAGCATGTCTGAATCCCTGGCAAGCCCTTGCTCACAGCTGCAGTCATTACCACTTCACTAGTGGGTGATTTTCCTTTTTATTTTTTTCCCCTCCTATCTCTGCAGTTTACTAAAATGTACTTATCAAGCTCTTATTTTTTTCCCTTTAACCATTTATGATGCATTTGTGATAAAAGGTGAAAACTGGCTTTATTCTTTCTTGCATATCAATGAGAATGGGGGAAAAGTGTTATGTGGTGCATGATAAACCAAATGCATTTGGGGGTTTTAGAGGCAGTTAACAATGAAGATTGCTTCAGTGCCTGCATTTAGGAGAAAATTACTAAGGTGTTTATCCCTAAGAGAGAGACTATTAGCATTAATATGAAAGAAAAAGACAGTTATCTGAGTTAAGGATTGTAGCACCAAGGCATTTTTACTGGCATTGTGGAGAATTGATTTGGTGATTCCATCCTTATTTTGGGGTGAATAAAAAGTACATATCATCTCCCAGGTGATGGACTGTGTATTTTCATTACTGCATATGGCAAGCCATCTTGGGAAGACTAGGATTAATAAAGTTAACCAAAGCACAGTTGCAGAAAACTGGTAAATATATTATCACTTGGAGGCAGAAGGGCAATTAGAGTGGGAACACTGGGAATCTCAGTGAAGAGAAGCTATATCTGGAGGGAGGGTCTGAATGCCAGTGCAGGTTATTTAGTAGTTCCTCAGTAACAAAGAAGGGTCACTGTGTGATGCTATATTTTGCAATCTTGAGTTATTTTATTGGAAGTTGTTCTCATCTGTCTCCCCCCACACACACTTTTTCTTTTATTCCTCTTTTTTTTCTTCTTCTTTCTATCAGGCTGGTGTAGTTCAATCTTCCTGCATAAGCCAGCCATAAGGAAGGACATGTGAATACGGAATAGTCAGTACATATAAAATGCTCTGCAAATAGTGATGGGGCAGTGAAATAGTCATCCATCAGTGTTCAGGATGGGAAGGAACATCTACACCTGATTTTCATGAGATTTAATCCTACAGGGTCTGTGACTATGTGCAGTACCAGACATGATGGGAGGTAGCATCTCAGCTGAAAAGAGAAGGGAAAACTGAATCTATAAACCCACTTGTGGGAAACAACATGATTTCACTAATGATGAAAATAGATTGTGTTTAATAATAATTTTAAGTCAATAACCAAGGTAGCCTCACAAATTTGTGATTTGTAGAAAGGGTTGAAAGTTTAGACATAACAGTTCAAAGTCTTGGACTCATTTGGATGAAGATGAGACTCAAGTCATCATGAACTAACCTGATACAGTAATTTATATTAAGAAATCACCAAATTTATTTTTAATTATTTTTTTCTTTATATTCAGAACTTTGTTTGTTCATAAAGTCTCTCTTTTAGTCAGAGTTTGAAAATGTATTAACCAGGGAAATAATCCATCTCTTTCCATGCAAATATATTAGTCTATATTAGAAAGGTTCCTGAACTGAGGATTAGTGCAACACCATCTCCTCTCTGGAACTGAAGACCTGTTTCTAGAGTGATCAGGTCCATGCTGAAGAACATAAATGTGTGGAAGGGTAGGAGAGGGAAACTATTTTAGAAAGGTTTCAGCCAAAAATTTGTGAAAATTAAGGATGTAAATCTATATTTGTATGTAATGTGTGCCTAATCATGTTTCTTAAGTTGCTGACCACCCATTCAGTTGGATCACTCACCTTGGACCACTTCCTTGCCCACAGGCAAGATCTGTAGGTGCTCCCTGTAAATCAGTCTACTTAGGTTAGCTTACCTGGAAATTAATAGCTACAAAGTAATGCTGCTATTTGTCACAAAAGTGGATATTATAACTATGTTTTCTAGCAAAGATCACCTGTTATGAATATTATCCTTCTATTTCCCTTTCCAGGGAAATTAATTAGCTCAAACAGGGGGTTGCTGGTTGTCTTCTAAATTACAGATTAATTTCAGGCCATGTTGTACCTTTTTACGTTTTCATTCCCAGAGTTAAAAGAGGCTACTGATTTTATACTATGTGGAGTTCATAATATCGCCTTGAAAGGCTGTCAGATTAAGTTCAGAAAGCCATTAGTCTGCCAGGAACATAGACTGCATCTTTTTTTGTTATCTTCATACAGTTCCCATCATCAATGACGTGTAGTTTGTCCCCGGTACAAATTCAGAGAAGGAAAGGGATATTGCTGTTTTAAAGCAGCAGCAAGGATTCTTTCCTGTAATTATAAGGCGTGAGACACTGACTGATCGTTAATCAAGGGACTGATTGTAATAATAATCCACTTCCACTTCAGGCTTATGGGCTAATTCTCATTTATACTAATCCCATTTTGAACTGCTCCTGGATCATTACTACAGCGGGGAAAAAGGGTTGTGAGGGAGGGATTTGATATATGACCAGGACAGTGGAGAGACTTGATGCAGAGAAGAATCAATCCCTGTCCTGCAGTATTTAAGCCAGAGCCCCTGCATTTTCTTCGGTCTGTGTCTGAGCTGTTGCTCAGCTCCCATCCTTCCTCACAGGAATGTGACAGATGGCTTAGGCTGGCACAGGTGGCTGAGTACCACCTGCTGCAAGTTTTTCCTATCTTTTCCTAGGTAACTCCTTTTGTTGTTGCTGTTTCCAAAGGATGGCTGGAAATAGGGGAGAAGAAAGAAGAGAGTGTGAAGCGATGTTGATATTGTTGTGTTCTTTCTTGTTTTCTATTGTCTTTGCTGGGAACTTATAGCTGGTGCAGGCTGGAATCCTGCGAGCAAAGGCAGCAGGTTTTGAACTTTGGCTTCTGTGAGGGAAAAAGTGTATTATCTCCTAGTGCTGCTTAACTCATGCTGAGGGACAGAATTTCCCACTGCTGATTGCTGTGAAGGGAAAAATCCTCTATTGGCTTTAGGTACTAGATGCTACATTTTGTGGATCTTTTCAACTCCACTGGAAATGAAACAGCCTTGTAGAAGATAAAGGAAAAGTTTAAAGTGAAGAGGAGGACAAGGCTTATCATCCAAATGCATGCCTGTGGTTGATACTGTGGATCTCAAAGACTGGGACTGGCATTTAGTCTCTGTTGAGGTAGTGAGAGAGGTATGAAAGAAAGTCACCCCTGATATCTTAAACACTTCCATGAGGATGGGTTGAATTTCTCTCTGGAGTTGATCATCTCTCTTCTCTACTGACTGTAGAGAGAGACTTGAAGACTAAATAAATCCATAATTCTGTAATGTAGAATAGATGACTACCTCTTCAGGGGCAAAAACCAGATGAAACAAGGCCCATCCTCTGCTTCTAGGTAAGTACAGGAGTTACAGTGGTTATAGGATATAATATCCAACTAAAATCCTCTCCAGGTGTTTTCTTATTTGAAACATAACTGCTGCAGATTTTTTGCTGCTTGCTAAAAATAAGCTTTTAAAAACTACTTGCTTCTATCTCCAGCCCCTCTCACCAAAAAAGACTAAAAAATTTGTGAAAACCATTTAGTTAATCACAGCACTTCTCACCAGCATACTTTCCTTAGGTAAATGTATTTCAAGAGTTAAAAGAAAAGCACACTTTATGACAAGCAGTGCCAGGTGAGTGATATGTAATCCAGTGAAGTCATCTGTGATGTTTGTGTATGTAAGAGAATTTACTAATAGAGATATGAAAGGATTACACTTTGGTTTGGGGGAAAACAAAAAAAAAAAAAAAAAAGAGAGATTTGCTGCTAAAATTTAGTATTTGACCATATTGACAAAAAAAAAAATCAAGTTATTTTCATAAAAAATTCTGATGATTTTTTTGATGAACAATGCAGTTTCACATATTCTTTTACTGTCTTTACTTTTACCTCTTTACTTTTACTTCTATCACTATTTGAAGATTTTACACCCCTTTGAGTTTCTCTGTTCCTTTTGCTAATTTTACCCTTGTTTGTTCATTGTCATAGATGAACAATATGATGTTTGTTTTCAGGAACATATCCCACCCCTCAAGTGTTTGCTATAAATGTAAAAAAAAAGAAAAACACTTCATAATAAGAATGACCCCTGTGGTAATCAGGGAGACAGTTTTGATTAGGAACATCTGTTAGCAGATTCCCGGTTCTAAAGTCAAGCAGAACATAAGACAAGAAGATATAGAAAGTGACGTTCTTCAAACTGTGAGGCTGGCCTCCCTGGGGAGACTCTGACCTCTTCCAGAGATACAAGCCAAGATCATAAAAAATGAACTGACATCAAAATATTTGGAATGTGTGTGTAGTTTGAAAAGCATGACACCTTTGTTTCTGAGGTGCTGCATCTTTAAATTTTTAAGCAGCACACTTTTGAGGACTGTGGAGAGGGACTGAACTTGTAAGCATTGCAAAATGTTTACTCCATAAACACATTATAACACAATGAAAAAGAAGGCATAGGTATGGTGACCCCAGGTTCCTTGCCTTGTCTGTTTTTGTTCTTCTCTCACTTTTCTTCTTTTGGGGCTGACAAGACTATCTATTAACGTTGTATAACATGGGGGGCTGGAACAACTGGCTTCACTTTAGAGTTCTTCTGGTGTGATATGGTGATGTGGAGAACATTGCTTCTAAACAACTTGTACTTTGAGTTGGATAAAAGCTTTTCTAGCCCAGTGTTCTTTTTCCAGCATTGTTCAGGAGGAAATATTTGGGAAACAGTAAAGTAACATGCTTGGCTTTGGTGAATTTTGTGATACATTTTCCTAGAGTCTTTCAATCAGCAAGGGACATTTGTCCTGATCCAAAAATGAGATCCAGGCTGTTATGTTTGATAGCAACCCATAAAATATACCTAGATCTTCATACAAATCTAGGCGACTAAGTGTAGTCTGACTTTGCTGCTGAATGCCTTTGTTTTCTCCTCTAGAGATATTAAGATACTGATCTTATTTGGAAACGAGTCTGAAGTCTAATGAAAAAAACTGCTGGCATAAATATTTCCACAAGAACAGTATGAGATTTAAATTAATTAATAATATTTCTCTTTACTAAAAGATGTTTCTTGCTCATAATGAAAAGTGGGGTGAAAGAGGATGTCAGGATGATGAAGAGAAAACAGACGTTAGGTATTTTTTATTTGATAAGTTGTAATATTAAAAACTAATAGAAAAAGAATTCATACAGAGAAGAACAAAATGGTGACAGTCTCCCAAGGATAGGTATGGAAGCATTTCTTGGCTTTCAATGGATTGGACTATGAAAACCAAAGTGTTGCTAGAGTTGAACAGTTTGAGAGATTAAAAAGCAATGAGGTAGGTTTCTACAGGTACACTGGCAACTCCATGAAGATTGGGAAAAATGTGTGGCTGCTGATGGAAGGAGTGAGTATCCAGTGATGAGGACTATGAAAAGTACTAACACACTTATGACTTCTCCTGTCCCAACCTTCAGTGCCAAGTTCTGCTCTTGTGCCTCCCAGGTTTTTATGCCTCCCAGGAAAGTTTGAGGAAGATACAGTACCCTGAGAACATGGGGATAAGCAAGGGATAAGTTAGTCAAGCTGGGTGTGTGCAGTTCAATGCAACAGGATGAGACACATCCAAGCATGTTGAGGGAGCTGCTCTATGTCTTTGTGAGCCCACTCCGATATCTTTGAAAAATCATGCTAGATCCCTGATAACTAATGAAAGGCAAATTTGACATCTATTTAGGAGCAACCTAATCATCGAGAGATTTACTTGCCAATGTTCTTCAACAACAGATAGACATATATAGTCCTATAAGAATTAACAACAGTTTTTTGCTGCATTCAATTATAAAGTGGGGAAAAGAAAAAAAAAAGAGAAAAAAGAAAAAAGAAAAAAAGAAAAAGTGATGCTGCCTTCCTTTAACTTTAGAAGTTTTACTTTGTTTCTATCCAGACTTGATGCGTGTTCCCAAGTATCACATCTCCTAAGAAGAATGATGATTTTGTTTCAAGAGTTTTTACCACACTTTTCAGTTAAGCCTTAGTCATAATACACAAGAGAGTATTAGAGACTGATGTCAAGCTGCAAAGTGCTGTAAACATGACAAATCTTCACTTTAATTCTCAGAATTGATTTCCTTTTGAGGGGGTGTGATTTCTTTCTGTCTTTTCGCTTTGGCATTTACTGACTTGGGAATGTTTCATATTTTTCCCTTACTGAGTGGAAATTGGTATCCAGTACGATTTCTGAATAATTTTTAAAAGGTCCCTTGTACAGCAGGAAACAATTAAAGAAGATATTAGTGTGCCAGCTGTACAGATACACTGTCACTTATTTTATAAGAGAACCAGGCAATATAAGAGAACCAGGCAAAATATAAAAAATAAACCCACTGAAAAATCTGTAAAACCTTTGGGTCTATCTCCATCTACTCCTGGACATTCACAACTTGGGTTTTGGTTCTTCTTACTGTAAAGAAACAGGGAAAAAAAATGTGAAATATGGAGAAAGATTTGAAATAAAAATTGAATAAAAATATTTAATTTAATTTTAGTCTTTTGTCTTGTATATACAATATGCATACAGTGTTGCAAAGGTTATAGTACGTTTATTAGTAATTATTCTTTCTCTTAATATATATTATTATGTTGAGGTTCCTGGTGAACAGAGGAAAAATACACTTCTTTTGAAATCAAATAAAAAGCTTATTTATATTTCACCTTGGAGTCCTTGACTTTGTACTGAGTAATCATGCTGAGGGGAAAAAGCTGAGAAGTAAAAGTCAACATCAAAAAAAATTGGAATGGAAATGACTGACTGAGTTAACAACAGAAAGCCAAGTGGACGTCCCCTATCCAGTTTGCACAGAATACTTAGTGGCTCTGAAAATGGATCACTGCAAACATGACGCTGAAGTATTTTGTCTGTTTAGTCTAATATATCAGCAGCAATAATATGTCGTAACAAAAAATTTCATGGGTAAATTCATTTATATCCTTAAAGTCTTAACTATGCCCAGGCATGTTCTAGAATGTGTAGGTAAATAATTCTGACTCAAGAGTGTCAGTCCCTAAAAATGGAGGGCTTTATCCCTTTGGAATGACTCGGTGTGTAAAATTAGGAACCCAGGGTCTCCTGTCAGTCAAGGAAAGCCATTAAGCATCCTTGGGGAATGATATTGAGAGCGCTCATGCGGCAGAACATCTCTTACTCTGAGTAACTTAAACAGGAATATGTGACCTAATTCCTTCTTAGTTTGCCATAAATGGCTATTAAAGACTGTACAAAGTTCCAAGCACTTCCTAGAGGTGGATCAACTCACTTAAACAGAGCTCATTCTTTGTAAAAGGCTGTGCAGAGTAGTCTTACAGTGCTAAAATAGCAGATTTATGACATTTCTAACTCAGAAATACAGGTCATCTTGGTCTGGGATTTCCATTCCATATGAAATTGTGTACTTTTAGGTAGAGGCTCCATTCAGTTGTATCAATGTTTTAAAAATAAAATAAAATAAAATAATAAAAAGATTAAAAAAGTAGATAATTAGATATCTAAGAGAACTACTTTTTCATCAGTAGAATGTTGTCTACTAATTGTATTGAATAGCTTACTATTTATTATAATGAGGGCTTAGATAATTGACTGCAGCTGCACTGACAACTAAATTCAGGAGCTAATCCACAAGTTTAACTTCATAGAAGGCTTAGATTGCCTATCTACTAAGCCTGAAGGGATCCTGGCCTAGTTCAGTTCCTGGTGCAGAACAGTTCTAGGTGACTGATGCAAAGAGGAGAAAAAGCCAGGGGCATGAAGGATGGGGGCTGCAGTGACACTTTGTTCTGGAATAAAAGCCTCAGATCTGAGGGCAAGTAATGGAGTTAAAGACTGTGTCTTGTTATTAACAGTCCATACCTTTAACCTGGAGCCTTTGAGTATGATCTCTAGTCTGGTATTGTGTTGTTTATTTATCTAGTCGTTATCTAATATAGATGACATGGGAGGACCTGGTAAGAGCACCTTTATTCAGTATCTTGTCCAAACCACAGAGTGTGAAATTCTTTCTGTTTGATACCTTCAGTATTTCTCCACACCACTGCCCTTCTACTTGTACATCCAGTTTCAAAAGGATAGGCTGCAGTATGACCTCATCCATTCTGTGACGTAACCTGGTAGTTAATAAACTCTTCTGGGATGACAGTGGTGATAATTTAGAGATTTTTAAATTCTGAATAAGTCTCAAAGCAGAATCCTATCCTTAAATTGCCTATTAGCCTGCCATTTTGAAGATCAGTTCAATGAACTTTTTCCTGTAGCAGGTGAAATATTTTGAATGATATATAAAGCCCTTGGGTAAAAGACACATCATAAATAAATAATGGTCAACACAAAAGTCTGTTCACAGGAAGCATTGTCAATCAACATGAGTGACTATTGAGGGAGATTTAAGGCTGAGACTTTTAAAAGAGCATAAACAATCCATTTCCCTTTAATTTTCAGTGAAGATTGACGATATATATATGTGTAACCTTAACTGTTTTAAAAATCCTACCTTAAATTCTCAAAAGAGCAAAAAATACAGGATTTGATATTGCATCCTGCTGCTCATAGAAATAGTCCAATGTTGATATGTGTATTCCTTTTTTATCAGACCTTCCTGCATCTTAATATCTCTGGAGAACTGATTCTGTCAGGAGGATTCTGATCCTGACCGACTGTTGCCATGGTATTGGGTTATTCCGGGCTGCGATCAAGAAAAGCAAACAAACTTGAGAAGGAAACTAGCTTTAAAACATATTCTCAAGCCACAGTGCCTGAGACTAGTTTTTTGAAAATGAGATCTTGGTTTTCGTACAATGTGGCATTTGTTAAGTACTTCTGAAAAAAACCAAAAAACATACCGGTAACCAGAAGTGTTGCTGTGACAATAAGTACATACATAAAAAGAGAAAAATGCAGGAGGAGAAAACTGGGCCCATTCTCAGACTATTTGAAATTGCTCATTCTCATTTAATGGCATTATCCCACACTGAAGTGAAACCCCAGCTCCTCTGAGAACCTTTAAAAGAGCAGAACTTTTTGCAGATTGTATCCCTGTTTTACTAGGCACCATTCCAAAGCTGATGGGAGTCAATGAATATCTTTTTGATATTACTGAGCTTCTGAATTGAGTGCATAATAAGGAATTTGTACCTGTCTCTGACCCCTAGATAGTAATATAACTTTTCCTTTTACACCTGTTAATAGCCATTCAGATGCAAGTCACCTATTTGTACCGACAGCACTGCAGAAGATTCTGGTAGCACATGAGGCAGTATTTTCTGTATGCAGACACAGGCATAACAAGTTCGTATTCTTAGAGGACAGAGTTTTCTTGATGGGAAAAGGAAGGAAAAAAAAGGGTCCTAAGAGAAATCCTTATTATTGGCATCAATGAACCCAGAAGGATGCACAAGCAAGCAGCATTTAAAAGACTAAAACAAATAATGTGAAATTGCATGGGGAATCAGGGAAGTTTTCAGCAAGTTTGTTATTTACAGATGGTTATTTTTGTTTGCCAAATTGCTGAGCATGTTCTTTGTATTCTGCAGGCAGAATTCACAGCCATGAGGGACCAATATATGCGAGGTGGAGAAGGCTTCATTATCTGCTATTCCATCACAGATCGCCAATCCTTTCAAGAAGCTGCTGAGTTTAAGGAACTCATCTATCGTGTCCGGCACACCTATGACATCCCCGTGGTGCTGGTGGGAAACAAAACAGATCTTGAAGAGTTCAGGCAGGTAAATGAATTCTCCACTGGTTTTGGCTTGGTTTTCCTCGGCTACCTCAGGGTTTTCTGTAGCATATGTTACACAGTACTGCTGAGCATTATTAGCACTAGATGAGGTTTAATCAAAGACCAGCAAACTAGGACTTGTAATAAATTAAGGTCTTTATGGGATTTTTCATTCATGTGTTATGGAATTTAAAAAAACCTTGGCAAATCACATTCAAATATTCTTTGTTTTCACTTGAAAATATTTTACTATTTTTAATGGAAGTTGTATCTATACATTCAATATGGAAAAAGTTTCTGTCAGGATCTTTCTGGCAAAAAATCCCCTATTTTCTTTGGAAGTTACCAGCCTTTTTTTTTTTTTCTTAAGCATAATAGATTTAATTAAAGGCTTCTCAACCTCAGACTGAAAAATTAAAAATCTAGTTAAAATAAAGAAACACATATGAGATTATCTTTTCCTGAAGATCCAGTGACTATGTCATTAGAGTGCTCATGTAAGACTGGGTCATCCGAGATTTGAATTCACTTTCATTTGTATATGAGATTTCAGCTACCACCACCCACAGAGCAGCAGATTTCTTTGACTGCAAGGGCAATGACTGTGGCTTTCTCAAGGCCTTTATCAATCTTTGCTTACCATTTTCCTTCTGATCCCTTTCTGCTTCTTCCTTGCTGTTTGTATTGATGTGTGTGTGTGTGTGCAAGAGAGTGAGTTAGTGCACTGTTAGAATAGCTTGGTTATGACCTGGTACTGAATGGAAAATATCCTTGATCTTAAGAAGAAACTTTGAAAAGGAAGAAATAAAAACGGATATTTCCCTATACAGAAATCTTAAGACGTGCCTAATAAACACAGTGATTGCTTTCAAATGCCCTACTCCTATGCAGACATATGTAACAGTTAAATAAAATAGTGGGTTTCGGTTCATTAGCATCTGTGCTCACACAGTACTTATCTACTCTTTCCCACTTACCCTGTCACTCTTCCCCCCATTTCTTTGTCTTCTTTCTCCTACCTGCAGAAAATCTAAGGCAGTGTTGAGCCTGAAATTAGTTCTAAAGACCTGATTATGTACATTTAAAACTTTGCATCTGTTTTCCAGATCATTGACTTTCTCCCTAAATCAGGCTTTGACAAAGCCCTAATGGTGACAATCCAGCTGCAGTTTAATGCACAGCTTGAAGCTTCAAGCAGCACTGCCACGTGCTTATGTAACAGACTGGGAGGGACGTGGCTTTGGTTGTTCTGCTGAGAGAACAGAATGTTGCACCTGACCCCAGCAGGAATGGGCTATGATTGATTACCTACAGTTACTTATAGATGAGGTTTTCTGGAATACTTTGTTTGCTAAGTAATATAAAAACACTGTTTCATTGATATTTGGCGCCACTTCTTTCTTACTTTTTGTTGAACTTCTATATTTTTATCACTCTCAATGCATATAAAAATATATGCCTGATTCAAATGCTTTGACATGCTCCCTGATGATATTGTCTGGTCTCACAAGCAGGAAATTCATATACATGAATGTCTGAAGTGGATTTCACCAACAGTATTCAGGATTAAAGGACATGGAAGGGGAGTTGGGAATTGCATTAGAAATTAAGACCTTGAGATGTGACAAACACACTATAAACTGTTCTGTGAGGTCACCACTGAAGATCCTGCCTGAATGCATAATCAGGGAAATTCCAAATTGTGGTCCTACGATTTTAAAAACTTTCAATGAGCCAAGAATTAGATCTTCAAAATATTTTCCCCCATAAGTTCTCTACAACTGCCAAAGTTCAGCAGTGTTAGAAGGGCTTTCTCAAATATATTTCAATCCAGACTTTGACCCTTAAATCAAAGACTAGTAAGATGGTACAAAGCATATCTGCTCACTAAAGCACTTGAATATGACTATGTGTCCATAAGCAAGTGGCATGAACCTACAAGGGCAGAGCTGTAGGACAAAATAATTTATTCTGAAGTTCACATTTTGAGAATTTATTCTTAGCTTTGGACTTTCTCGACTCCAGGACTGTTGTCTCCATAATTAGTTGTAGCTGAGGTGCATAAGTTGTGCTCCTGGAACATATATTCACTTAAAGTTCATCGATTTTAGGTCTTGTTCTCAGAGATCACAATTTGAAGCAAATCATGGTTAAGTGGAGGTAAGGAGGTGATACTGCTCAGAGTACCTTCCTGACCTAAACTAAAGCACCAGTATGTAGCAGGACACCTCTGTACCCAGCTTTAAGCACATATTAATGGACTTCAGCATCACATTATTTCAGAAATGGGTCATGAGGCTGTGCTATATGTTTAACAAACACTGAAATAAGTTATATCTATGCTCACTTGTTATGTTAAGCAATATCTAAATAACTTGATGAACTGTAGGATGGTGGATTGAAAGGGATCTTTTCAAGGTCATGCTCTGTAGTTACAGCTTTATTAAAAGTATTTGGATGGACAAGAGTGACAGTCAACTATCTCCCAGGTGACAGATAGCAATGAGCTGATGATGTAGGGGCACTAACATATCAATGAACAAACAGTGAGGCACACAAACTACCAAATTCAAACTGAAAAATAGTAGGTGTCAGAATGCAATCAGCCAGACTGGAATTTGACCAGGGCACCAGGGCTAATGTTGTTGCTTTGTTTAATGACATTTTTCTCCTATGAATTTCATTAAAACAACTGTAATGTTATTCATGTTATTTTAAAACATAACATTAAGTTCAATATTCCCGGGCATCATTTCCATTTAATGACAATTCTACAACAATCAGACAGGCTGTAGTAGCTTGGCCAGACAAAGCTCCTGTTTGAAATGTGATCCCCTACACAATACAGTTAATGATGTATGTTGCTTGCCTAAAATCTATCAATAGAACTACAAGAACAAAACTAATCTGCAATTAAAATTATGTTTTAGGAGAAGCACTGCTGAAAAACAAAACCAAGCTCATTATTTTTAGATAATATTTCTATTTTATGATAGCTTTGGTGAAATTATTGTCTTTATATAAGCTTGTGATTTTTAATGTGTTAAGAAATGGGTTCGATCTGTATTCCTTCTTAAAACAGGTTTTAGTTACATTTATCAGCCTAAATAAAAAACACTTTCAATTTTCTCTGAACATCATGGGGAAACAATTGTCCAAAAAAAAAAAAAAAAAAAATTAGACTAACTCATTATTGTGATGTGTGTATCTTACCTGGTGGCAAGACTCCCTCCACCGCCCATTCCCTTCCACTGTACTGCAGCTGCATGCAGTCCTTTCTGATCTTGCTCTGTTTTGTGTTCAGAGGTTCAACAGGAAGGTGAATAGACTTAAATGGTTAAGGCATTCACAGAGTCATGGAATGGTTTGGTTTGGAAGGGACTTCAAAGTTCATCTCGTTCCAAACCCTCTGCCATAGACAGGGACACCTTCCACTAAAACAGGTTGCACAAAGTCCCATTCAGCTTGGCCTTGAATATCTGTTTGCATGCTTTACTTAGCCATTGCTCTAAGAATTTCAGCCCTTTGTTCTAAGAAATATTTAAGTATTCTATCTAGTTTATTCTACATCTCTTTGATGTAAAAGAATACAGAACTAAGAGCTCGATTAGATAACATTTTAATTACAGTGTTTTCAAACAGCAAAATCATTATATTAATAAAGGTATGCTTGTATGTCTTTTAATATCAGATTTTCAGAAGGATGTAGGACCAGCTGTTTGAAAGCACTACTGGTACTTTCTCTTTAGGTAAGCCTTGTCACTTTACTCCAGATGAACACCTGGTTCTTATTAAAGTTTAAAACTTGTATAATAGACAAACATCTAATTAAAACATATTCGTCTTTTAAAAATACATTAAAAAAACCTGATCCTATTTGAGCTCATGTCATACTAATGCTAAATTGCAGTTTTACAGAAAGGAACTAACTACACAAGCTCTTTTGAATAACGGGCTGTGGGTTTGAGCTGTAAAATGTATTTTCTAGAAGCTTTTTCAAAATGTTGAAGTGAATGTTAGAACCCCTCTGGAGATTCTACCTATGTAGAAATCTCATAGCCTTCATGGAACAATTTTTCCTATACTCTTTTGTTTGACCCCAGAGGAATAAGCTGGGGGCTCAGCCAAGTCCATGGATAACATGCCTATTCAGTCTCCATGGTTAGGAGTGTAGTTCATGCTTCTTACATCTCCTGGTCTCTCTGGGAAGCCTGTCATCAAAGTTGTAAGTTTTGCCAGTGCAATCTTGGTCCTGAAAAGAATTATGTAGTTGTTTACCCTTCCACACATGAGTTGTCTTATTCTCTTCAAGCAAAACTCTGAGAGGAGCATTTCTTTTGAAAGGACTTCCTTCTACACCATTCTCTTTCAGACAGAAATACCAAATCAACATGAAACCTGTCTTTTTCATCCAGAGCTGTGATGGGACAAAGGGGAATGCCTGCAAACTGGAAGAGGGTAGGTTTAGATGAAATACTGGGAAGAAGTTCTTCCCTGTGAGTGTGGGGAAGACACCCTGGCACAGGTTGCCCAGAGAAGTTGTGGCTGCCCCATCCCTGGAAGTGTCCAAGGCCAGGTCGGACAGGGCTTGGAGCAACCTGGGACAGTGGGAGGTGTCCCTGCCCATGGCAGGTGGTAAGAAGTGGGGGATCTTTAAGGCACCTTTCAAGGCAAACCATTCTGTAATACTAAGATTCTATAATTTTACATTGGCAAATGTATTACTTGAAGTGCAAAGGTATTACAGATGCTGCATTATATTTTTTTTCCTAAGATTTTATTATACCATGAGATAATTTTCAAACCAAGATTAGAGTGGCTCAGTAAATTTTCATGATCAGAGCCAGCTGGCCACAGAATATTCTCACTTCAATGAAGTTTTACTCTGGAATTTGCTCAAGATGAGCTGAGTGATTATCAGTGTGTCAACTTTTAGATTTCTCATTTTGACAGTTGTTCTATTTTCATGCTTCTAAAACCTTGAAATATTTGTTGAGTCTGAGACAGCTAATGTTTTTTACTTTGTTTTTGTTTGGCGTATTTTTTTTTCTTTAACTTGGTGTGGTTTCTTTTGTGTGAATAACTTTTCAGTATATATCAAACACTGTCAGTCTGTACCTTCTGGTGCCTGGTTCAGACTCTGAAAATTCTTGAAGAATATGGTATTATATTTTATTTTTATATTTTGTCAGTGCATGACTATGAAGCAGTGTTTACTAGATGCTCTCTTACTCATATTATGAATCATGAAATTGCAGTATTCTAAATTTCTTACCTTAGCATCAGGCTGAGTTCCTTTGCTTTTGGGATTAAAACTGCTTTGAAATTCGTGACTGTACTGTAACACCAGTTATTCTCTTAAATAAATTTATGTGAAGGAGTCTGTACTGAAGACTCTTGTTTGCCATTATTCAGGCCTGTGCCCTACAAAAAGAATGAAAGGTTTCATTTTTTATTCTGAACTTTTTAGCTGCAAATCAAGGGAGATTAATTTTCTTCTGTTTATTGACCAAGAACAATATACATTTTTGTTAATTATACACACCGTAAAGCAATTAGATTAAATGTCTTGGCCAGACTCTCTATAAAATCCATGCAGAAAACCAAGATTTCTCACATGTCATAGAAACATACAATAAAATGAGATGTATCTGCCTGTGAAGATGTCTGCTTTACTGTGACAGCAGAGGGAGGCTCAGACAACTAACTTCCTGGCCTTTTTACAGTGGTGCTTGGGTGAGCTGAAAGTTAACACAATTGTTTCTGACATCTTTTCAGTTGAGAATCTGAACTTACTGATTCATTCTGTTATTGCTGCTGCTAACTACAGACTACACTTCTGAACCATGCGTTCATCTTGTCTTTGGGTTTTGAATGAATAAAACCTAATAAATTGTCATTCTTAGGTAGTTCTCCCTTCTAAAGACAGTATGAGCTGTGATCTTAAAATATTTCAGATGTTTTCAAGCTGACTTACCCTAGATAAGGACTACAAAAAGCATATGGAAATGGAAATTTAATGGGAAAAAATCCAGAGGAGAATATGGCACAGAAGAGGAAATTGTTCAAAACTATTTCATGACCAGAAAAGGGGAGCTGGAGAAGAGTCTGGGTCACAAGCCTGATGAGGAGAATCTGAGGGAGCTGGAAGGGCTCATCCTGGAGAAGAGAAGGCTCAGAGGGGACCTACTCTCTCTCTGCACCTCCCTGAGAGGAGTGGGGAGCCAGGGTGGGAGGTCGGGCTCTGCTACAAGGGAACAGGGACAGGAGAAGAGGGAATGGCCTCCAGTTGTGCCAGGAGAGGTTTAGATTCTCCTTGATGGAAAGGGTGGCACAGCTGCCCAGGGCAGTGGTGGAGTCCCCATCCCTGGAGGGATTTAGAAGCTGTGTGGATGTGGCACTTCAGGACATGCAATGACTTTAGAAGGCTTTTTTAACCTCAATGATTCTAAGGTTCTATTTATTTTAATTTTGTAATGAATTCTTAGATTAATTAATTCAACCATTTTGATGCCCTTTTGGCTGTTCATTTCCCATGGACATCCATACAGTTCAATTTTGCTGCTATCAATATCTGATGAAAATGGATTACATTTGTAAGGAGTTGCCATCATCACTTATATCCAGTTGCCTACATATTGCCTTCCCACATGGTATCATATTCTTTGTTTGCTCTTCAAAATTCGAACAATGTAAGCTATTTGTGCTGTTTTGATGGAGCTATGACAGTTGTCTGAATATTTGGAACTAAAACTACTGAAGTTGTCATGATGTTTTATTATCTGAAAAAAACCTGTTAGACCTTTGAATAATCACTTTCTTACATTACCAAAATGCATATCTGGATTCTGTCATGTTCCTCTACACCTCTATTTTCTATACATTTTTAGTTGAATTTGATTTTTCAACATTTCTTTCACACAGTCCATTGTCCTAAGAAATCTTCTTATTGTTTTTAACAAAATCTTTGTAGAGTTTGCCTCCCTACCTTAAAAAAAAAAAAGCATTTGTTTTTGTGTATCAATGGAATTGTAGAAGCACAATTGGGATCTGCAGTATTTTAGAAAGAAATTCTATTATTATAAATTCAACTGTCTCTAGCAAATGTTCATTTATACATAGTTTACCTCCTTGTCATTCCAATGCTTTGGTATTTCCACAATCTTCCTCAAACCACAGTTTCTTATTGCCCACGCTGCAGTAAATACATTCAGACACAAAGACAATTTTAATGAAACTGTTGTCTCATTTCTTGATTGATAATCACGTTAACCTCTAGTGAATATCCAGTAAGTCCTGTAATCCCTTCAGCTCGGAGCAGAAGGCATTTGAAGGGGACTAAGATGTAGATAACAAGCTGTTCTGTAGGAGAAGAAACAGTGAAACAATGGCTGAACTGTAGATAGTAAAATCTTTATATTGTACAAGCTGGATATTCAGAGATAGAAACAAAGACAACTAATTGCTTGTAGCCAAAACAGGACAACACAGAACGTGTAGCCAGGGTTATACACTGGGGGTGGTATTGCAAGGTCACTTTAGCACCAGGGTTATTTAACAGCAGCAAAATTTGTATTGTTTTAAAAGGCTCATGGTACTTCTTATCTCTACCTGCCTTATCTTCACCATCCACCTCAGAAATTTTTGTCCTCCCCATGTACTGAATCCTGACTTGGTGTGACTGTGTGTGACTTCAGTGGGAGAACACCTTAGGGGTGGGAGGTGTGAAGGCAAAGAGATGCTCTTTCACTACGTGTCTTCTGGGTCTAGATTGCTTCTCGAGGTGAACTTGGACTGAGATTTGTCTGTTTCGTCAGTGAATCAGGAGATTAACTATTGTGAAGACTTTTTATTTGACAGTCATGCCGTCAGGATCTTTCTTCTTAACTAAAGCAAGTAAGACTTCTACAGAGAGCTGCTGCAGAACAGCCTTGTGCTGGGCTTGTTTGCAAGCAAATTCAGGATATTTCTGCTTTCCTCAGAATAGCTCAGAGGGAAACCCATTGGTTACAGAGTGACCACATAAAGATGTACAGCTTGGGAGGGAAACCACAGTGGTATCATTTGTTGGGTGACTAATGCATAGTTAGTAGCCTGCACAGATGCCTGTGATGGATATCTATCATGGTTTAAATTACTACTACAATAATAATAGTATGAAGAAAAGGAGATAGAGGGAGGAAGAAGAAAGCCCAAGAGAAACAAATTCAACACCTGCAGACCAATGTCCAGCATGCTTCCAAACAGAAATCATCAGCTCCAGACCAACTCCCCCTAGTTTATGTAATGGACATGTCACTCTGTGGTATGGCATATTGCTTTGGCCAGTTAAAGTCAGCTCTCCTGGCTATGCTTTCCCCCAATTTCTTCTGCACCTGCTCGCTGGCAGAGCATGAGACACTGAAAATTTCTTGATTAGAGTGAGCACTGCTGAGCAACAATGAAAAAATCACTGTGTTACCAGTATTCTCACACTAGATCCAAACCAGACCCCTGTACCATCTATTAAAAAGAAAATTAACTCTACCCTAGCTGAAACCAGGACAAAAGCAAGATTTGGAGATAGCTAATTATCCCTGAAGGACTTCCATCGCTCATTTTTTATCAGCATAGAAAGGTGTAAAGGAGCCGTGTGCGACTCTCATTCCAGTTCCTACCCTGATCCAGCTTTAAAATACTGATTGAAAAACTCCATTTTATTAATTTTGTGTTTATTTGCTGAAAACCTCATTGCCTTTTCTGTGAATCTTGTTCTTGCATGCTGTGTACAAGGTATCAACTTGCTCTTACTGCAGAGAGGGCAGTCATGACCATGCCATACCAGGCAGTACTAATTGGGACACAGTTTTGCCTCTCCACCATCCATGCCTGAAGCAATATGACCTCCCATGTCCCCAGATTTACCCTGTCATTCTCTTTGCAGGTGCACATACACGTGAAAGAGGATGGCATGCAATGGGAAGGTGTTTTTTTTGTGGTTTTTTTTTTTTTTTTTTAAATATATGTTGCTATTTTTGCATCAGCCTAAGTCTTATATATTATTTACTGAAGTTCCAGTTCTGGAAACTATTTAAGCACACGCTTAATTAGAGTGGAACTAATGCATGTTCTTCATGCTAATCTACACTTGAGTGAAGATGCTGTCCTAAAAGTGAAACAGTAATGAGCAACTTTGTAAAAATAAAAGTACCTTGATAAAGTAGCAGATTAACATAGGCAGCCACATTTACTGTGTGCTGTTTGTACAAAAATGTCAATTCCTGGTAGCAAGGATAGTTTCCTATCTGTTTTTGCAGTAGTAGTTCAAATTACTTGAAAGTAGAAATTTTGCCAGAATTTAATTACAGCTCATTATGGTGTCACTAATAATAAGAGCGTGACCTAGCATTTCAAGAAAAGAAGATTAATCAGTTTAATCATCTTTGCTTTTAAAGATTTGTTTATAGGCTTGTCTTAATGACTCACTTTTTTTTTTTTTCTTTTTTTTCCTCAAATGAATTAGGGTGTTAGAGAGTTCTGTTTTTAACCAGATCTAACAACTTGCCTAAGAATAGCAGCATAGTATCTTTACACGCTGTGGTAAACTGTGCAGTCATGACAATTAAAGAAAAAAAATTAAAAATAAAAGCCCACAAAGGCCTTAACTCCCAAAAACAGCCATAAAAAAAAAAAAAAAAAAGTAAATTAAACAGAAAATACATCTGATTTATATCCATTCTGGAAACTTCTAATATGTCATACAGTGTTCAAATTTTATGGTATAAATTCTATGTAAAATGGCAGCTTCTAAATCTCTGAGTAAATTGTGTGGTATAGCATAGTTAATTTGAGAAGATCCAGAAAATTTTGTTACAAAATTACATTAAAACATTAATAGTCTTAAAATTCAAGATGTTGAATGTCTACAAATATCCTAATTAGGGTTTCAGTGTTAGTCATTTGCATTATTAATCAGAGAGTTTTGCTCATCAAACCCCAGGTCAGTCTGAGAGTTAGGGTATGGTATGTTGCTCATTTGATATTAATCTGCATTTGAGTTGATACTGTTTAGTATCTTCATCCACCTTTTCTTGATGAGTGTTATTTCTACAAGAATAAAAAGGATGGACTTCCCTTCTGCCATTGCTGCATTTATTTCCTCTCTTACTTAGGAAATCTTCTTTTCCTCTATGTAATTTTTACCAGCTACTACAATTCAAAAAGGTTAACAAGGAGAAAGATAACATGCCTTGTCAATTTTTTTTAAGTCATGTGGTAGAAACAGTGACACAAATGTGCAGGGTTTGTGTGTGCTTGTGTCTGTCTGGATGTTTTAACTCTGTAATCCAACACCAACATTGTGCTCAGTACAGGATGTTCATCAGCACTAGAGGCCACCCTTTGGGTATTCCTGTCATATATAGTTAGTCATTGAAATTTTGAATTCACTTTACATCTTTTTTGAGATGGTGGGGAAAGCAATATACTTATATTTAATGATGATTTTCATTAGCCAAACCGTGGGATAACTCTGTATCTTCTTTTTTTTTTTTTTTTTTAATTATTATTAAAAAAAAGTGAAACTTGCCCTCATTTCCTAAATTCCATTCATTTCTGCAGTTCATAATTTCTTGGATTTTTAAACACAAAAAAAGCATGAAATTGTTGGGTTTTTTCTATTTCCCCTCTCTGAAATCTGAGTGATATTGCCCCAGATGTGCAGTCTGAGCCTGCTTAAGTTGCAGACCAAACCTAGTGACCTTCCTATCATTGTGTCAAACCTTCCTAGAAACTGATCAAAACCACACACCAGCTACTGCCACTGAGTCCTTGTCTGCTTTCCACTGAAGTCAAACACCAGGATTATGCTGGGTGCAGTTGGTCAGGCTGAGAAGTATGTTCAGATTCTCAGAATTATATGGGCATTTTACTTAATTCTGAAATGATGCAGAAATTGGTCTTCAGGTGGCATTCCCCTGAATTCCTTTGCTTTCTTTCCTAACATATCTCATGAATAAGATTGTGTGAATTTTCTCTGTTTAATTATAAAAAGATTCTTTTTTCCTCACTAATTTTTATTAAAAAGTTTTTTGTTTTACATTGGGAAGGGATTGCAGGTGCTTGCATGTTTGGTGTGCCTAGAGGAGAAGGTTGGAAGAGAGAGGAGAGGTGATCTTTGCTTTCCTTGGGGTGAAATATTCCTTGACCATTGATCAGATCTAGTGGCCTCTGACATGATTTGGGATATGAACCTGTGTAGCTCATTTCCCAGTGCAACCCACTGAAGAAATGTTGTTTATGGAGAAGTTACATTCCCTTTTAATCCCCATTTTCTTTCCCATCTGAAGTGAAAAAGCTGATTTCACTGATGATTGCCAGTGACTACAGGATGACTGGTGATGCCAGGTAGCCTTTTCAAGATTATAAAGCTCTCAAAACCAGGAGGGACGGTTGAACTCGAGAACAGTTTGATTTGATTGTGAAGATCTGCAATGCAGAGAATCTCTGAGATCTGTCAGGAAAAAAAGAAAAAAGAAAAAAAAGAAAAAGAAGAAAAAGGAATCGTAGTGGTAGAGTTAAAGAGATCATAGATGGGTCAGCAATACTCTGATCAGTGAGAATGAAGCCTGAAAGTCCTTTGGGAAACATCAAGGACCTCTTCAGACTTGTCTGCAAAAACTTAATTCTTGAGTCCTTTAATTATTTTTTTATAAAAATTTTAAAGGTTTTGAATTAATACACCTCTCTATTTTAAGACAAACAGTATTTCACTGTCCTTGCTCTTTTTAGAGTTTTGTACCTCATTTGGTGCACTTTTGAGGAGAAAGAAGTGAAGTGTTGAGAACTCTTTTAGATCACAGTTCATTAGTTACTGCTTTTCCTTGATTAAAGCATATGCCTCAGTTCTTTGTGTTTTATTAGGAGGGAACTAGTCCCAAGCAACTGTATTTAAGGATAATTCCTAGATCAAAATTGTCCATCAAAATTACTAAATTGTGGAGAAAAAATTTGTTGTATTCAGTGTTATTTTGTTCTTCAGTCTTCATGGAAGCTGGAGTATGAAGCCATGATGGCTGGATGGAACAATGGTAAAAGTGTCCTTACGCTCTTCTGAAAATATTTCCTGGTATGAAGAAATTAACATTAATAATAATTGAATTTTTCTCTCTGCCAGAATATGTCTATCTGAGATGCAATTAGTTTTTCAGAACTTGATGGAGAATGTCCCACTGTTTGTACCATTGTGCTGCGAACAGAAAGAGCGCTGTTTTCCATGGCTGTCAATCTAGCACCTTTATTTCATTTAAATTTAACACACACACACTCACGCAAAATACTGATTTTACTAATTTTGGAAGCATAGCACATAAAAATAGTTTTATATTTGTCCCAATTGCCTGACATTTTCAATATGGAATGTCTGTAGAAGAGAAATTACTTTTTATGGACCACAGGTAAAAAGGCCATAAGGGAAACAGAAGATAATTAATGAAAAAAAACTCATAAAAACAATGGAATGGTTCTGATGGGAATTTTGTTTCATTCTCCCTGTGCACTAAAGTTAAAGGCTTATTGTTATGCCAAAATTGCACAGTAGTGGAGAAATCTTATTTATTTTTATAACCAGCAAGTTCCTTAACCTTGTGACTAGCAAGTCTGCTGTTCTTTGGAAGTGTGCTCACTAAAGCAAGATAGGATCAGATAGGTTGTTTCCCCTCAGGGAAGTTGAAACAGAAACCAGCCGCAAAGTTTCATAATATTGAAATATCTAGCAGAAAATAATTCTGTAAAAAAATTATATCTATATATATAGATAGATAGATAGAAACAGAAAAGTAACACAATGGAGTAATGAAAAACCTTCCATGCTTCCAGAAATTAAGTAATGAGCTGTTACTCAGAAACCCCATAATATTATTATACATTAAAATGGATTAAGACTTTTTCATCTTTAATGTATGGTTTTATTTGTCTAGATAGTGATTGAAGACAGATAATTTAGGATATGTCAATTTTTTTAATATTGATGGAAGTATCAATTGTGCCTATCCTGAATCCTTTTACCCCCATTTATGCTTCTCATTGAAATTCTAAGGTCTGAAAAAACTCAGTAATGTTCTGCCTTTACCTGCCTCCATATCTGTGGTTTATCTTGATGATTTATGTACATAAATGGTATGATTTTGTGGTATTTGTACTCTGAACAATCACAGGAAAGACAGAGAATGCAAAGGTGACTTTGAGTGACAGAAATATGGGTACCTAAAACAGAAAAATAGGGTTATGACATTAAGTTTGGATCATTATTTATATCCGGATGAGAGTCATTGGTGCAGCTTCCCAAAATTTACAATTAAGACCTAAAGTTTGAGGTTTTCTTTAGTAGGCTTTCTAAATTCAATACTTGGGCAGATTAGAAAAATGCTAGAAATGAGAGGGTTTAGAACTAACTGGTGATATGTGTGGCAAATCATCAGGAACAGATGGTATTCACCCAAGAGTTCCAAAAGAGTTCAAGTATAAAATTGCTGAACTATTAACTATGCTTAAATAGGGAAATGGAAGATGGTAAGTTCAAAACAGTCTAGGGAGCTGCAGACCAGTAAATCTGAGTTTTGCTGAGCAAATTGCTAGCTACTATAAGAAATAGAAATAACAAGCATACACATACAGAAGTTTTTACAGGCAAAAGTCATCATGGTTTTCAGAGAGGTTACTCAGGCCTAGCAAAGGTTTTAGGTATCTTTGATTAAGTCGACAAACATACAAGGACCAGGGTTCTGGTTATAATTTTCTTCAATTTCCAGAGGCCTTTATGTAAATAACAAAAATAAATCTGAAGGAAGATGCACCACATGTTAGTAAGTTCCAAAAGGAGAAGAAGCAAAGGCAGGAATAAATGGTCAAAAATGAACAGAGATTATCTTTGTAACTCCAGGCAGATATAGATGTTCCTCTTTGAAACAGATCCATCAGTTACTGGAAAATAAGGTGAGAGGCTTTCAGTGGTATTTAACTATTTAGGGCAGTTAAAATGACAGCCTACCTTGATGAGGTTTAAGATTAATTCTTAATATATTTAAAGTCTGCATGTTATCATCCAGGCTTTAAATATATTGATGAAATTCAATGCTGAAGATTGAAAGGTATCAAAGACACAGACATGACAATAAGGACATGGCAAAGGCCTGTAAACAAGCTATCACCACTGAAAAAGAATCATCTAAGAATTACTGTTGGCTGGTTTCTGTCAGCCTAATGTTCTGTAGGAGCCAAAGAAGGCAAACTGGAATGCTAGCAAAGAAATAAAGAACAGAGCAAAATAAGACAAATGCTACATGTCATTAAGCATTCCCTAACTCCTGTGACAATAGTAGTATCCTCCATTCTTCTCAAATGTTATAGAGAAGAATTCCAAAATGCAAAAGTAGGCAGGAAAAGGTAAGCAAGGGTACTAAACAGTTTCCAAATGTTGTTGTTTTAGTCAGGAAAATGGGAGAAATTTTATGAGGAGGAAAATTATTAAAAGCATGAATAGATTAGAAGTATCCATTGCTCCTAACAATACAAGAATTGTATTGTTAATTAACTGATTAATTAGATTATATAGAAAATAAGTGAAAATGTTCTCCTGTAGAGTGCCTAACTAAATGATGGGACACATTGCTGTAGGAATTACAAATGTAAAAGGGTTTTTTTATGGATTAAAAAAGTAATTGAACTGGATATGTACAGAGTTTGAAAGAAAAACATGCATTTCTAACTCAGGGAGTGCCTGAGTCTTGCCCCAAAGCAGCAAGGATATAGCAGAGACATTTTCTGTGTTTCACCTACTTCCATGTCCTGTCCCTTATTAAATTGCTGGTTTTGATGATAATACAGGGAGACAAAACAGAATTGTGGCCTGATTTACTCATTGTCATTGCTGTTCTGCTATAACATGTGTGTATAAAATGAATCATAACTACTAATTTTGATAGGGCAAACATACAGAAGTCTCATGCAAACATTCATTTACATAAATATTTACATTCCAATGCACTCGTATATTTTACATTAATGTGTACAGCAGTATTAACATAGTGTTAATATAGAGTAATCACTGTAGTTATATTATGATCATATGATTATTATACAATCATTGATATTGTATGATAATTACTGCTAATGATGGTTGGTATTTGGTTTCCACTGGGACTCTTTGTTTTCTACTTTGTCTCTTTTTCTAAGGTACTCTATTTTCCAAGCAAATGTTACCTTGAAGCAGATATTCAGTCTGCACTGTAAAGCAGTCCAGAACAATGGTCCCAAGAGTCCTTTCTTTTCTAAAGTCTGTAAATCTTTTAATACTCTTTTATTTTATCTTTAGGTGCAGGGAAAGTTCCTAACAGTAGTAATAGTTACTTGAATTATTTCTGGAAAGGAAATAAAAAAATCATTACATGATGAAGCCAATTCCATTCAAACTAAAGTTTTCCAGACACCTTTCTTACATGTGTGGTGTTGGTCTCTAATTTAATATGCTTATTAGATACACACAGAACATTAGAATCAGGAATGATGTTGGAGACAACCCAGGAACTCTGACTTCTGCTCATCAGATCAAACACCAGATAATACTGTTTCCCTCATGCATGATTGTAGGCATTCTATCATTTCACAGCAGAAAATAACAAGTTGTAAAGGGTGGAGAGATTCACTGATGTTAGCTCCAAAGCCTAAGGCTGACATTGTTTTTCAAAACAATTTTGGCTATGAGTGCTTATAAACAGATGTCAGGCTGGGGAAAAACTTATCAACAGTGCCACTAATTTGATGTCCTCAATGCTTCACTAGCTGGATGATTTCCCATCCTGGACTACTGGCCCATTAAACCTGTCTTTTATTGCATAGTCATAAAGCTGAATGACAGAAAATAAATAATTAAGAGTAGTCAAATAGAAGGGAAAGGATCTGCATAACCCCATTTACCTAAGATAGTGACAGACAAATTGGAATCTAAGGACTAGTATAGGGAAACCAAAAAGTGTTTGTTTTCTGTAACAGAGTTGAGATCTTTACAGCAGTGTGGAGGAAATGCTAGGTGGATAGACAGAGCTACTATCCCAGTTATCTGACATGCCAGGAATAAAAAATCTAGCACATTTCCTATGTGTTCCTGAATTACATTCCCCTTTCTCCCAAGAAGAGGACCTTTGTCACTGACATGGAGAGTGGGACTGAGTGTACCCCCAGCAAGTTAGCTGATGACAGGCTGAAAGGAAGGGACCTCATCCAGAGGACCTGGACAGGCTTGAGAGGTGGGACTGTAGGAACCTCATCAAGTTCAGCAAGGTCATGTACAAGGTCTTGTGTTTGGGTCAGGGCAACCCCAGTCACCAGTACAGGCTGGGCAGAGAATGGGTAGCGAGAAGCCCTGAGGAGAAGGAATTGGGTGTGCTGGTGGGTTAGAAGTTCCATATGACCGACCAATGTGCACTTACAGCCCAGAAACCCCCTCCTTGTCCTGGGCTGCATCCAAAGCAGTGTGGGCAGCAGGTCAAGGAAGGAGACTCCCCATCTGCTTTGGTCAGACCCCACCTGAAGTGCCACATCCAGCTCTGGGGTCCCCAGCATAAGAAGGATGTGGGTGTGTTACAGCGAGTCCAGAGGAGGCCAGGAAAATACTTTGAGAGCTGGAGCTGTTCTGCTCTGGAGCCAGACTGGGAGAGCTGGGGATGTTCACCTGCAGAAGAGAAGGTTCCAAAGGGGATTTTCAGTCCTTTCCAGTTCCCAAAGGGGTTCCAAGAGAACTGAAGAGGGACTTGGGACAAGGGCTTGGAGGGACAGGGCAAAGGGGAATGGCTTCAAACTGGAAGAGTGGAGACTCAGATTAGGTATTAAGAAGAAATTCTTGGCTGTGAGGGTGGGCAGGCCCTGGCACAGGTTGTTGAGAGAAGCTGTGGCTGCCCCATCCCTGGGAGTGTCCAAGGCCAGGTTGGACGGGGCTTGGAGTAACCGGGTCTAGTGGAAGGTGTCCCTGCCCATGGCAGGGGTTGGAATCAGATGATATTTAAGGTCCCTGACTACACAATGTCAGAAATTATTCAACTTACTTGCTTACGACGTGTTGCTCCTTCAGTCAGGAGGAATAATGAATAGTCACCAAAACTGAATATTCATAATGCACAGTGGAATGTAGGCTGTACGTCGTTATCAAATTCAGAGGCACAAATGTTTTATCGACCTTGAGCTGCACTTTTGACTGTAGAGACCTATTAGAGCTGGTTGGCAATTGCCACTTCACTCTCATTTCCCAAAGCTGCAAGCACCACTGCTGCATCCAACTGTTCAGGAAGAGTTTGTATTATTGTAGTCATTATCCTGGTGTAAAACCCTGCATCTTTAAAAGCAGACTAATTTTACTGAATAAATATTAATATTGCAGGCAAATATGAGATGCTTATTCTATTCTGTTTCTTTGTTTATGCAGTTTGTTTTCTTAATATTTGCCATCCTGTAAACTTTTTAGCAGAAAAAAAACCTCCATATATATTACAGCATTCATTTGAAATCTGGTATGAATTACTGAAGTTACAAGACATACTAAATAATTTCAGGTATTCACAGGATGTACTGTCATGTATTACAGTGTACTGTAATGTACTATATCTCATTACCCTTTGCTTTAGATTCTTGAAGTAAAGGCTGGAAATCTGGATCAAGATTAATGACTTGGACCTAAGAAATCAGTCTAATCTAATACCTTTGAATTTTAATGGCTTTTGAGTTTATTACAGCTGTTGCCTGTGTCTTGTTTTACTCAGACATGTGGGTAATGTGACTTTTTCCATGTCTGATCCACAGGTTTTTCTTTTGTGGCCTCCCTGCTAATGAATTGTATTAAGAATCAGTAAATATCTGTGAGTGTTTCAGTGAAAAAGACACACTTAAAAAACCTTAAGCAACAATAGACTATTAATGCAGAAACTGATAAACCTTGTCTGTAATTTCTATTAAGAGTTTCTAGTTCTGCCTTTCATTTCTTCTATTAATTCTTTTTCTTTGAGCTTTTGCTTGTATTTGCTTCAGAGAAGCATCACTAACAGGCAAAGCCTGGTTAAAAAAAAAAAAAAATCAGATTATTTCTTTTTAACAAGAAAGAAGATTAATTTGTCGTGGTGAAGACAAAATAACATTTTAATGGTGATTAGGGGTGTATAAAGAGTTTTCAATAAGAAAGATTAATGCAGTTTTGATAACCATTATAGCAAAATATTGAGGGCAAACTGCTAATACACTGGCATCACTGATTTTATGAACTCATTTTATTTCAATTCCTGCTGTCATACAATAAAGTATCTTTCAATGTAGGAAAAGCATATATAAATATAATTTTCTAAACAAAATAGAATGGTTAGAAACATGTAGTGAAAAATATCTGAACAATTATGTAAATTGTTGTGATTCCTGGAAATCACAATCTAACTAAGCATTTAAGTTTTATTACAATATTATTATTATTTCACCTTTAATAGAGGCTATTTTGTGTGTGGGTGAACCAGAAGATTATGTTGTAGCTAGCAAGAATGTTAACATAATTTTTGGTACACTGCGTTAATAAAACAAGTGTAATGAGCCATAGTGGTGTGCAATATCAGGTCAATGTGAGAATTAAGCTGCAAGTAATTATAATACTAAGATTGGTTGTATTCTAATTATCCTGTGGCTAATGCTACAGAGACAATTGGCTGAAACTAAAATTATTTGGGCTGGAATTGTTTTAGTATAGATGAATGTTGGCTGTTGCATTGTCATCGAAACAATATTGTCACTTGTTTTTCAGTTAAAAAACCTGTCCCTCAAAAAAAAAGGTCGGGATTTGCTTCTAAATTGAAATATATGTTGTTAGATTGAGAGAAATAATGACACTAACTGTCTGAATTTATTCTAGATTTTATAGTGTAAGTAATGTAAGAAAAATTTGTATTCCATGTATCTCGTAATGCAAGAACATGATGTAAAAGTGATCTCTACAAACTAGTAATTGCCAAAGAGAAGCCGTGAGTGAATATAGCTATATTCTAACAAACTGGACACCAGTCTTGAGTGGAAACTTACTTAATACACAGGCTGGTTTGAATTCAAACTTAGTCTTAGCTGGGAACTTTAGGAAAATTTCAAGGCATACTGAAATATGGTGGGAGAAGAGTTGGTTATATTCATACATCAACACCAACATAAAAGGTGCCTTCCTTGGGTAGGATTCCCCTCATCTGCCTATTCTAAGCAAGCTACAAATTGGCTGTCTATATTTGATCTTGTCACCATTCCCTTCCTGTTCAAGAGGAGGACTAAATAGTCTGCGCAAGTAGGTGGTCATCTGTCCTATTTAAAAATCATTCCTTCCTGTGTGGTAAATACCTATCAGCAGTGACTGTTTGCTTTTGATGAGTATAAAACACCTATCACTGGTTCAGTCTTAGGGTCTTTAAGACACACTATAATACACCTGTCTGTAAGGAATATTAAATGTTTGAGGAGGCAGAAGTTTCAGCCTAAGTCTTGAGTACAGAAGATTTAAATAAATTAGTAGTAGATCTTCTTCACGAGGCTCCATAGATGAGTACATCTGGATTGCACCAAGTTGAAACTGCCCTACACTTGGCATTCAGATATAGAGAAACAGGTCAGCAAATTATATCGACTTTGGTCCTCATTCTGGCTTATGATTTTGGGAATAGTACAAACATAGTCAGTGCACAGGAGATCCTCACTGTCCTCTGCTGGACCCACTCCAGGAGCTCCATGTCCCTGTTGTACAGGTCAGCCCAGAATAGGACACAGCACTCACACTGTGGTCTCCGCAGGACTGAATAAAGTGGGTTAGTCACCACTCGTGACCTACTGGCAATGCTTTTATTAAAAGCTCAAAACAAGTCTGTCCTGGGACAGGGGCTGTGGACAGGGACTGATATTTGAAAACTGTGTGTTCTGCAAGTTATATAGGCTTAGTAAACAAAGCAGTTTGTTTAGGTGAAAATCTGCAGAAAGAAAATGGTTCCTAAAGGAGGTTCCTGCCCCATCCCCAAGAACAACTGATAGAGCCTGTCTTTCTAGTTTTATTGTTGCTTTAATTGTGTATGAAAATTTATTTCATATAGAACTTTCACAACAAATAATGTTCTCAAACAGTTTTTATCAACAGCATAATTTTCATCAAATTTATCCCTCTTTCTCCTTGTGATTGATCAGCAAACATGCTTTTCCTTGCATGAATCTCTTTATTATTCAAAATCTCCATAAAGATAAAAATGCAGTTTGTTTTAGAGATTGTTCATCAATTTGCTTCAAAACTATTACAAAGAATACTGGCTCATCATAATTTGCAATTCATGCTGCTTAATGGATTGCATCACTCACAAGTTTCTGGTTCTGCTTCTTGTTATTTCCCCATTAAGAGACCCATAACAGAAGCTGAAGCAGTAACAGACATGCATATCCTCATTTCTGGGACCTAGGGAGATACTGTCCTGCTAGGCTACTCACTTTGAGAAGCCTCACAGTGGAGATTACAAGCCAATTTCCCTCATTTTCTAAGCTGATGAGAATCCAGGTAATAAGTTTTCTACAAGCAAGGAAAGTATTCACCCATGAACAAATTCTTGTTATTGAAGTAAATGAAAGATCATTACATACATCAGTGACTTCAGTGTAAAAACCAGCACTGGGCTAGTTACTGCTAGAGCGCAGGAAAGGCTGGATGCTCAGTAAGGACAGGGAAACCGGGAATCAGGAGCCAGGAGTGACACACAAGGTAGTGGTTTTGCCAGCCAGTGCCCAAGCCTGACACAGCAACAACCTCACTCCCCCACCAGCAGGATCAAGGAGAGAATTGAAAGGGTAAAAGTGAGAAAACTCATAGATTGAGATAAAGACAGTTTAATTTGGAAAATAAAAGCCATGTAAAGCAAAACAAGGAATTCATTCACTGCTTCTCACGGACAGCAGGGTGTTCAGCCAGGAGAGCAAGGCCCCATCACATGGAAGGGTTACTTGGGAAGGCAAACTCCATCACTCCAAACATTCCCTCTTTTTCCTCTTCCCCCCAGATTTATATACTGAGCATGATGCCATATGGTCTTTGGGCCACCTGTCCTGGCTCTGTCTCCTTCCAAACTCCCATGCACCTCTAACTACCTTGCCAGCATGGCATTACAAGGAGCAGAAAAGGTCTGGACTCTGCACAAGCCCTGCTATGTAACAATAAAAATATCTCTGTTGTCAACACTATTCAGCACAAATTGACAAAATCCCTGTACCAGACACTGAGAAGAAAACTAACTCTACCCCAACCAAAACCAGCAGACCATCACAAGGCACTCCTGCGGCACCTGACTGAGCTGAGCAGAGCACAGTCTGCCAAGCCCAGATCCTCAGGTGAGTCTCTGCTGAAGAGGCAAGTCTGAGAAGAAGCCAGGAGTAAGAGCTCCAAAACCAGGGTCAGGATCAGGTCTGTTTTCAGCAACCAGCATCAGTCACAATCTGGGGGTTATCAAGCAAGTCCATAGAGATCAGACTACTTCATATGTGAAATTATTTAACAGGAAACCTTGAATCAACATGTTAAGGGCATTTTAAAGATACAACCATATTCTAAGGAGAAGCATACCAACTCCCACAATGTTGTGATCAGTGTTGTAAGTTCTCCAGCTCTTTAAAGAGTCTAAAATTAGCAGCAGATCTTTCTTCTTTCTATTTAGTCTCAATTCATGGAGATTTCTGATGTGCAGGTGGTGTCAGTGAGGACACAGCACAGAGCACCTTGTAACCAGCAGGATTGCAGTTGTGTTTCAAAAAGGC
>JAWWEE010000085.1:68216629-68318724 GCA_035221455.1 Xenops minutus | reverse complement strand
AAACAAAAAAAAAAAAAAAAAAAAAAAAAAAAAAAAAAAAAAAGGTGGTGTTGCTAGAGAACAGTGCTGCTGAGTGCTGAGCTAATTAAATCTCTCATTTACGTAAAGGGTGAAAAGAGATTTAGAGGGTGAACTCAAAAGTCATATATAAGACACAACAGGTTTCAGAATTGACCTGAGCAAGATAAATAGTGGCATTACACACACTGCACAGAGTGTAAAATGGCCAGCATAGGTTGAAAAATTCAGGTAAATTGTGTAGCTGAACATTACTGTTAACTCTTGTGTTGTGCCTCATCAGTAATCATAGACATGAGAAAGCTATGAAAATAAATTTTAATTTCAGAGACAATGCTTTTTGAGACATTTTCATCCTGTTATTTGAATTGAGGTCACCAGGATTTTCTCTGAGATGTTGCATTTACACTGCTGAAAACCAGATTACCTTCTATAATTTGTGTATTTGTGTGACTGCCATGTTTAACTCACTGTTTGTTTCTGAACCACTGTTTTGTTTTACACAAGCAAATTAAACTGGATCTGTCAAAGCCATTCATCCTTGTAATCTCTGCAGAAATTAACTGAGATCATGACGGTTACTACTGCAGTAAATTAGCAAGATTAATGGGAGATTCCCTCTTACCTTGTGAGCCCAAAAATCCATCTCTTTGTTAACACTAGATTAGCTTTACTCTTTGCAAGTGGTCCATTCCTAATTTTATATTCTTCAAAGATTATGAATAATACCAGACTGTAAATTTCCAAAAGCAGCACCTCAGTAGGATGGTCTCTGGGATTTTGATTTCAAGACTACCTTGAGACTTGAAAAGTTATCTTCATCCAAATATGTACTGGTCTCTGGTGCTCCATGCATTTATCCTGATCTTCAGATTCACAGCACACTTACTTTGAAAAAATATCTCCATACAAATAAATCTCAGAACATGGGAACTGCTTTAGCCCAGGAGGCTTGACTCTTGTTCCCCTGTGGAAAAATCATGTGACTTCTCTGTGTCCAGATACAATTGAAGTACGTTGTTCTCACTTGGAATAAAAAATAAAACATGAAGAAGTTTGCCCTTTGGCAAATTATTCTTGCTATGAATTACTATGACCTTCAACGTAAATTACATCATTTTTCAGATAATTATATGTAATTAAGAATGAAGTCACTGTGGTTTCCCAACCAGTACAAGGGAAGTTTGGACCCTTCAAAGAGCAATTTGATGTAAGATGGACTGACTGTTACCTATTGTTAACTGTACAGGCAGCAAAAAGTGATTACACCATAATCTTAGTTAAGTCCTTAAAGTCTATGATGAAAACTAATCTTTACATTCCATATGTATTCTGGATCAAGGATGTTCCCAATCTATTCCATATGCATTCTGTATGTGGAATTTACTGCTCCAAACAGCATAAAGAGTTCATTTTTGAACAGGTGACTACTTTCATTAAAAGAATTTTTATTTTATTCATAGAATCATAAAATCACAGAATCACTTCTTAAGGCTTGGAGGAACCTCCGAAAGTCATCAAGACCAACATCCATGTTCAAAGCAGAGCCAGCTAGAGGAGGCTGATCAGGGTTGTGTCCAGTTTTGAACATCTCCAAGGACATAGAATCCACAGCTTCTCTGAACAATTTGTTCTCCTGTCTGACCACCCTCACAGAAAAAAAAAATCATTGAATGACAGAATCATTAAGGTTGAAAAAAATCATCAAGTCCGTTTCATCCTGTCCTTAAGCAGAATTGATTCAGAGTCAGATAAATAAATAATAAGTTCAGATGCAGATCAAGGTGTAAGAAAGCTAGATTTCAATGGTCAGTGCTTTCTTTTTTGAGAGCAATTTTGACAACTTTCTTCCGTCACTGGAGATAAGGCTCTAATTCCACTTTGGTTTAGAATGATATTGTGAAGATTATTCTTATATTAATATAAGAATACTATGTATGAAGATTGTTATTATATTATTATAATAAGAAAACATTAATTCTAAATTAATGCTAAATCACTACTGTTACAATTAAGTGGAAATCAATTAAGTTTAGGTTCTACACTACAAAAACTAGGCTTTTGTTACAACCCATGTCAGAAAAACTTGAAATTTAGAAACAGTTCCAATAGATGTGAAAACTATGAATGTGTGTGGCAGAAGCATAAATATGAGCAGATCAATAGGAATATTACTTCAAAGGGGCAAGAAAGATATATTTGCGCTATTTTATGGATGTAGAATGGCATCACCATAAAAGTTCATCTCACAACATCAGTAGAATAAATTTAAAATCTGTTTCATTAGGAAAATGGATCTTCAGTAAAACTGCAAATTATATTTCTAGTAAACTTCTAGTCTAATATATTCTGATACAGGTCAAGATCACTGCATATATTATTTTAACTTCTTCCATTGTTTAAATAGCCCCAGAAGCATATTTGTGTTCCTTTTTTCACAAATATTGTAAGATCTATTCCCTTTTCCTAGAGGCTAGATGTTAGATGAAGCATACTGAGTGATAATTATAAATGAAAAAGGAGGATTGGAACTATAAAACAAGAGAAAGTCATATACTTGCATTACAAAATGAATTTCTGGACTCAATAGACATAAGGACATTAAAAATATTTGCAGTATAAAATCTCTAAAACTACCCCTTTGGAAAAAGTTTTTCTATTTTTTCTTTTTCCCTTCACTTCCATTCCCTTCCCAAACCTTCCTTTTGCCATTTATCTAATTAAATGTGTTCCAGAAATGTGAGTGGAATTCCCTTTCTCAGATATAGTAATCTGAGAAATGAAAAGCCACTTATTTGGATCTAGATGAAGGAAGTTGATTTGATATTTCATGATATAATGTTATAAAAATACTTTTGTGACTGTATATAAAAGTATAAATAGAGATGAACTTCAACCTAAATTACGTTGTTTTTTCAGATAATTATATGTAATTAAGAATGAAGTCACTGTGATTTCACAACGAGTACAAGGGAAGTTTGGACCCTTCAAAGAGCAATTTGATGTAAGATGGACTGACTGTTACCTGTTGTTAACTGTACAGGCAGCAAAAAGTGATTACACCATAATCTTAGCTAAGTCCTTAAAGTCTGTGATGAAAACGAATCTTTACATTCCATATGTATTCTGGATCAAGGATATTACCAATCTATTCCATATGTATTCTGGATCAAGGATATTCCCAATCTTGAGTACTTAGTTGAGATTTAACATGAATATTCTGTACATCAAAGTTCTCTGAGGTTCATGTTGGCGTCATCTCTAAAACACAGAAATAACTTACCATGTGTAAGTCAGATATATGGGAGTTTATATGTAAAATGAAAATCAGATCTTCAGGAAGACAGAGAATAACAAAATAATAGCAACAATTAAAACTAAACCACTTAAATACTAGGGTGAGCATCCCGAAATTGGAATAGGGTTTTTTTCTGCATCATCTAAGTATTTTTTTATTTAATATTGCTGATAATGAAACCTGCATGCACTCTTACTTTAGCCACATTTTTACAGATTCAGTTTTTGACTCTTTTGTGCTGTAGTGTAATCTTGAAAAAAAAAAAAATATTTTCTTAGTTCACTGTTATCCTGCAGAGAAAAGAATTTATATAATAGCATTACACTCCAAACTGGTCCCAAGTCTATAATAAGATTCTAATTTTGTTGTTGTGCTTTCAGGTCATAGAGCTTTCTTGTAAGGGTAAATTGCCAGGATCATCTCGTGCTTTGGGGAACTCAAGTTATCCTCAGTGTGGTTTGAAAATTACCACTAAACAAGGTAGAAAAAAGCTATTTCTTATACTCTGCTTGGGTACTATGGAAGCAATCAACAGATATAAACCACAACCTCCAACATTTCAGCAAGCCCCAAATTGCTTTCTCTTTAGTTACTTTTTCATTGTTTTGTTTTTCAGCTTGTGTCTCTTCCTGCCTCTCTGTTCCTGAAAAAGTGGCTCTGTGTGTGTAAGCCTCTTTGAAAAAATCCATAAAAATTTAACAATTTTTAGAGTCCTTTGGCCTGTTTAAGACCTCCATTACCTGAATCTTGTCCAAATAGTCCAAAACATAGCCTAACTGTACATTTTTATTTATTTTCTTCATGTTTCATTTATTTTAATATTTGTCTTAATTGTTTTTTCATTATTTAGGCAATAAAAAGACTTCTCTAATTTGATTAGGTGTTCAGAATAAGCTTCTAACTCTGTCTCATATCTCTTCATGGTAAAAGTAAGGGTGAACATCTTCAAATTCCTGTAGCCTGGGGTGAAGCAGATTTTTAGTTTGTTGTTGTTGGTTTTTTGTTTGGTTTCTTTTTTTGTTTGTTTGTTTTGTTTTGTTGTTTGTTTTGGGGTTTCATTGGTTGGTTAATTTTGGGGGTTTTTTTGGGGGGGGAGGGTTGGGGTTTTTTGTTTTGTTTTAGTTTGGTTTGGTTTTTTTCTTTCTTTTTATTTAGATGTGGAGAAAAAGTTCTAGTATTGTTTCTCAAGCACTATGTGCTGGGTGCGAATCACTTATCTGGTGCAAATGCACTGAGATGGGAGGCAGTTTCATGGCACACAGCCAGGTCTGGGATGGCTTCTTCCTACTGAAGCCTTCAAAAATCTTTAAACTATGAAGGTGCCCAGTGCTGCCAACAGCCATCTCCTGACTTATCTCTGCATGACTTTTCTTGGCTTCCTAACATACGTAGATACGTATGTTTGACACTATGATTTTAACACAATGACACATTAGACTCCTGAGCCTTAATGAGGCCATCTCTGGAGTGCTGTGGCCTGTTCTGGGCTCCTCAGGGCAGGAGGAACATGGAGGTACTGGGGCAGATCCCATGGAGGGCTACAAATTAAGGGACTGGAGCATCTCCCTTATGAGGAAAAGCTGAGGGAGCTGGGGTTGTTCAGCCTCAAGAAGAGATGCTGAGAGAGGACTCCATCAGTCTATCAGTGTCTGCACAGAGAGGTCAGAGGACGGACCTCTGCTCAGCAGTGCCCAGAAATGGGGCAAGAATGGGAAGAAACTGATGCACAGGAAGTTCCACCTGACCATGAGAAAGAACCTCTTTCCTCTGCAGTGACTGAGCACTGAAACAGATTGTCCAGAGAGGGTGTGGAGTCTCCCTCACTGGGGATATTTCAGAACTGTCTGGACACAATCCTGTGCCACGCGCTCTGGGATGGCCCTGCCTGAGCAGGGAGGTGGGACCAGGTGACCCACTCTGATCCCTTCCAACCTGACCCATTCTGTGATTCTATGATTCTGTGAACTTGAGCTTTAAGCTGATATTTGTCCGTCCACAATCATTTAATCCCCAACAAGAGAAGCACCTTCTGAATCATGGTATTGCTGCAGCATATGTCTTCCTAGCAGAAACCATCAAGGTGCCATATTTTCATGACATATAATTTGTAAATTGCTTGACAGTTATTTCCCCCATTATTATTTATCATGTTTCACTCCTCATAAACCGGGGAAAAAAAAGGTTTATTTTCTGGTTAACAGGGTCTAATAAGAAGACGTCTCTTGATAAATGGTAGGATATGAATCAGGGTATATTGCACATTGTGAAACATTTTCCCGTAGTAAAAGTGCAACAAATAATAATTCTATCAGCTTTATTGGATATTGGTTGCTCAGACTCATATGTTAAATGGATCTCTTACAGCACCTATCAAATCTACTGTAGCTGTAAAATACACATCCCTAAACCTTCAGCACCTGTTTTTATATAAAGAAGTAAGAATAAGACAAAAATACTTTGTAAGAACTCCGTATCCAACAGGGAAAACAACTGATATTGTGTGCCAGGAGTGAGAAAAAATGTAGACTTAAAGCAAATATGTGCTTCATAATTGCAAATATCAAGAATGGAAAGTTCCTTGGCAGAAACAAAGCCCAAGATAGCATCTATAGTCAATTCCACAAAAATTACTGCCTCTGTTTTTATCTAAATAAATGAGTGATAATAATAATAGCAACAGTGATAGTAATAGTAATAACACTGACTGTAATGATAATAAATGACAACAATCATACCACTACTAGCTCTCCTGAGGGGAAGGTACTCTGCTTAGAGACCTCTGTCTGGATTAGTTAGTGAGTCTGTACACCACCACATACCATCCCACTGTCTGCAGTTCTTATTTGTCCCCTCTCTCCAACAGAACACCTGAGCGGCAAATATAGTAAACAACTACACTAAATCCACCCAAATATCACCACAACATTCCAAAGCATTCCATGGCACACATCAGTCTTGGGCAGCAATACATCCTATTTGTAATGAGGTCTCTGAGGCAGGGAGGCAACCTGTCATGTAGGTATTATAGACAAGGCAATGTATTTTTGGTACAGAGAGAGTTTAGCTATATAAATTTAGGGTTAGAGAATGGTGTCTGATGTGTTTTCTATATTGAGAGAGGTTTAGACTGGGTAAGTAACTACTCAAATAAAAAAAAAAAAAACCTTACCTGACAGGCAGTCTGCATAAGACAATAAATGGTCAACACAGTTTGTTCCCTGCCTCAGGGGCTGCCTGACATAGTCACTGGATGTAACATTTGTGGTCATGCATTAACAATAAAAGTTTGTCATCCTTGTCATTTGAAAGGTTTTGATAATGGGGATGCTGCCTAGTATAAGCTGTTTCATTAAGTCCTGCCCACCTACTCACTAAGCAGTCATAGAGACAGTGTGTTGATGGGTATTTTACTAAACAATTATTACTTTGAGTATGTTTGCTGAGGGAAAGTGAGGTACTCTTATAGATGTTTTCCCACATAGGAGGGAATTTCCATACAGTAGGGAAAAATTTGGTCGACAGACTAAAGGCGGAAAAGTGCCAGTGTACACATCAGGGGGAGCCAGTACTTTGCATGTTATACAGAAAAAATGAAAAAACCTTCACCTAACAAAGTGTGATTTAATACATCCAGTATTTTTTTTAATGTGGAGTTTCCAGGTCCATTTCTGTTATCATCTGGCTACTACTGCAGAGAAGATGCTGGCCTTGGTGGAGGAGGAGAGTCAATCACCAGCACTCTTTCGATAGTCTCTTATTTGTGTTTCAGGGTCATGTAGGGATTATATACAAGATCAGTAAAAGGTAGCAGCTCTGATAGGAAAATCAGACACAGGTACTAGAAAATACCAAAGGACCATACTGCAGCATTCATTCATTTCATAAAATATATATCTTCCTAGGGATGAGGCCTGCAGGACACACATTACCATGAGAGACTTAAAAGAGCTCAGCCTGTTTGCCTTATTATATACAAGGTTGGGAGGTGGGTTGCTTTCAGAGTCTAAACACCCCGGGGGGAATAGAGATGTGGGGCAAAATCCATGCTCATCTTTACTCCAACCAGCATTGAAACAAGCAGCAATGCCTGTAAGCTGAATTAAATTGCAGTTGAAGCCCATTCATATTTGAGAAGAGGCTCAGCCCTTTCAGCAGTGCTTGACCTCTGCAGGATGACACTGCAGAAACCGCAGAAACTTCAGCTCTTCTCTACTTCCTTCTTTTCAGGTGGTTTTTAATACAAGATACTGAGCTTGATGAAACTCTGTAGTCTTTGTGTTACTCTGGAGGACGTCTGATTAGTTAATTGTATATTAAATTCTTTAAATATCATATATTATTAAGTCTACATACTGTGTGCATTTGAGACACTGGTAATAAGAAAAATACTGAAGCAGATTGTAAGTTTGTTGGCACCTCTATTTCTTATCTTTAAATAGTGGTACCCATAGTAAATGGATAGGTCCTGTCTGAGGCTTAATGAGTCTAAAATAGCAAAGTGTGACAGTGGAAAGAGCTACTTACTGGTATCATGATTGTTATTTCTGCAAGCACAGTCATAGAGGTTCAGATTCACCACACTTCCTTTGTGAAAGAGAGAATTTTGCTTTCAGGGGGAATTGGCAAGTCTTAGAAAGGAGTTCTACAGACTGTGAAGAAACACACTCTGGCTGTATAAAATGGATAATTCTGATTTTTTTCAGTGGCAAAGCAGCAGCTTGCTTTCTATAAGCACAATGGTTCATAAAACACTTTTTGATGATTGTTTTATCTGATAACAACAATTACTTGCAATGGGAAACGGAGGGAGGCATGTTTCTATGTTAAGAGAACTCACCAGAGCCAGATATGATCTACACTAGCTCTAAAATGCTTGATTTTTTTTTTTCCCTAATGCTGATTGTCTCCAAATTCTCCAAATATCTGAGAAGGGTGGTGGGGGCATGAACAGGCCCGTAAAAACACTCTTCTGCTTAATGCAGCCTTGCACTCTTATGCACAAAATAAAAAGAAAACATGGTAAAGATTAAACGTTTTCTGACAAAAGACTTAATATTGCTACCTAACTACTTAATTGTATTGGGTTTTAAAATGATATGCATGACAACACATGGCCAAATAAATTTGAGTGTCTTTTTGACCTTTGGTTGGTTGATTAGGTTTTCTGGGGGTGACTGATGACTGTCATTGATTTCAAAGCAACTCTGATGGTGATATATGTGTGATATGTGGGTTGATTTTCAAAAGAACCTATTGTTGGCCTCACTCTAAGTACTACAGGTCAATAGTACAATTGTAGTGAGAGTAAAGTTAAGTCACTGAGGAGTAAATGAGAGAAAAAAAATAAACATGTATGACAGATTTTGAGATTTTTTTTTTTTTTCAGGGAATACTGAGAAACCATCTTGTATCTAAGAAAAGCTGTAGCACTTGAGCTTTGAAAATTAGGAACAGTCAGAGGTTTGCCAGCCAAACAACTCCGATACACAAAATGGTCAATTTTGAAAGTATTGGCCACACATGGAGATGAGGGTAAAAAAAAAAAAAAAAAAAAAAGGAATATAACAGTCTCAAAACATATGTTAAATTTTCCTTCAGTAATGAGTAAGAAATGCAGTGATATTCTCACAGAGCTGAATTCACCTTGCATAAATTTGAGAGAAACTGCATTATTCAGAGGCCATCATGTTCTGAAGAGTAACTAGACTTGATAATTATTTTAACAACCTGCTCCTTTGTAGCTCAAAATGAAAGAAATTACATTACTGAGGCTATTTTAGGCAGACTGGTCAATCAGTGCATTTATGAATCTCTGGGCACCATGGAACAACATTGTAAGGCAAGAACTGCCAAAGACTTTACATTTCTTGTGTGGTTGTTTTAAAACTCGCCCTTCAGAAGGATTGACTGTATGTATGGAAGCTCTGAAACTCACTGAATTGTCTGTTCTCAAGCACAGTTTGTAGAAATGCTGTGAAAACATCCTGACATGGAGCCTTGCCAGTACATTTCAGCCCTGACCTCATTACAATGCTCAGATTCCCTACAACAAAAACTGCCCAGCTCTGCCAAATTCTGCCAGCACAAGGTGGTGGTTTCATTGTACAGATCCAGGTGAAATGCCAAGTTTATCCCTGTGGGTGACCCATGAACAGTAAGGTTTGAATGAAAAGGAAACAGCCCCCTTAATATGTGGTAGGATACACACTCCAAGGGCTAAATATGAAGATGGGGTATTTGCTAACTCTGTATAGCTTTGTACAGTGCTTTTGTGGGGTCGGCAGCGTTACATCTGGAATGTTTAATTTCATAAAGATTTTTTTTTTTTTTTATGTTGACCGTACAGATCAAAAAATATTTTATTTCCTTCTATCTAATCTTCTTTTTCCAAATATGCTTTGCATGCTTATAGCTGGATTTGACGAATATTATAAGATTATACCATATAACAGGTTGATATAAAACTTCATCTGATATCTGCAGAGTGATTTGAACTTGAAAGATGTGCTATACAGCATTTTCCATGCAGTATATAGAACAAAAAAAATATTAGAAATTTGCTCACAAATTTTTGTCTCTTCAAGGACTGTCTATGAATACTAAAATATTCCTTTAAAAATTAACTCAGCACTTAGTTTAAAAAAAGCCCACAAACATCATTTATTTGTCTCACTTTTTAATAAAAAATGAAGTATAGCCTAATAGTGGCACAAATATGGCTGGCAATGTGGCCAAACTTGGCTAAATAATATTTTTAAATGATTTAAATAAGAATTGTTAGATTTACCTGTTGGTTTGTCCTGCCATTTTTTATTTCCTTTATTGTATAATGGAATTCAGTGTAGTCTCATGAGAACAATATTACAACTGGGTTGCCAGAGGCAGACAAACATGATACAGACGCTTAAGGGAGATTAAAAATAAATAAATGCTAATATTTTACTGATGTTAAAAGAAAAAAAAAATAAAGTCAGGGTAGGAGCTGTATTTGGGGCTTTTTTCTATGTTAAAAGAGTGCTTCTCCCATATATGGGGCAGTTACAGTTTTAAACATATAGATTTTATTTCTGTGGGTTCTAGTGACAGGGAATGTGACAGAGTAGTTTCTGACAGATTGCCCTGAGCATATATCTGATCTTTCCTACCGCTGCCTGCACGGTTCACTGAGAGGAGATCAGAAGGCCTGGGGTTGGCAGGTGGCAACGCAAAGCACACAAACCAAAGGGTTGTGTGTTTCCTTTTTTTCCTCTTTTTCCCTTTTTTTTTTTTTTTTTTATTTTTTTTTTTTTTAATTTCCCTCCCTCCTTCTTTATGATCTTCAGTTTGGCCTGTACGAGTCCCCATCTGCTCTATCCCCTTCTCCAAAAAATGGCAAGCCTGTGCAGTTAATTCATATAGAAGCCTCAAGGCGTTGGATTATTGGAATTAAAGCTGTTCTGCCGACCAGCGTGGGTCATGAACCTGGGCTCCACACTGTGCTGGGAGTCAAATGCAGGGCTATTCACAGAGTGGGGTGTCTGGAGCAGCATAGCTTTATGGCTCCTTGCCATCAAGCATTTAGTCTCTGTCAACTCAGTATTTTCACAGGGAAGGCGATGCCATTAGTCTATTTTCATTCGATGTAGCTGGGAAGTTATAACCACACATTAATAAAAATAGGCACAATCATCCAGCATTTCATAAATCAGCCTTTTCTCCACTATGTTCTATATAACCATAACAGATGGGTTGGTTGAGATGGGCCAAGAGAGATGGGTGATTTACTGGCAAAAAATATATGACAGCTGGATTGCACACGTATAAAACCACACACGCACTTAAATTAAGTAACATTTTAGAAAATAAGGACTTGGTGCTGGCCGCACCAGTTGGAACTGGATCTACCACCTAAGAATATTAGGTATTACCCTTCAATTTGCTGATCTTTAACATTTTCATTAATGACCTAGGCATAAAAATGCAGGAGCATACTGACAGAATTTGCTGATAACACAAAGTGGAAGCATTTTCTATCTAGAAGAGACAGGATTATTGTGGGGGGAAAGCTGTGTGACCCAGAGGAGTGATAGAAGTGGAATTAAATGCAATTGTAAAAAGTGCAAGGTCATGTCCTTAAGGGCTAATAGCAAGGCTGTTTGCTATAACACATCAGCTGGAAGGCAGGAAAGAAATCTTGGCTATATCAGCCACTTGCAGGGTAATTATAAACTACAAAAGTCATGCAATTGTGTATAAAATAAATGTCACTTCAAAAGGTATTCAGAGTGATTTGTTTATCAGGAGCATGAAAGCACTGAAGGTATTATAGAAGATACAAGTGAAATATCAGTTAAGATTAGCTGTAGTTGCTTATGGATGATGATGGCAAGTTCAAATTGGAACAGATGTAGAGCATGTATATCAGGCTGGTCCCTATCAGAGAAAATTAGAGTCAGTTTAATTTCCTCAGCCTAAATGAGAGCAGAGTTGTGATGAAAGTACATGCATATGCTGATAAGAATTAAAGGAACATAAAGAATTGTGAGGAAGACCATTTAAAATAAAAGACAATGAGGGAGAAACATCTAACGGGAGTTTCCTGACAAGGAACATATTCTACCTAGAAGTTAGATGATGATTACTGATTAAATAATGGTTATAGAGAGGGTCCAGGACTCCACTCCTGCCTTGTCCTGTCCTGTCCTGTCCTGTCCTGTCCTGTCCTCTCCTCTCTTCTCCATCCATGTACTCACGCAAGGACCAAGCACACTTAGGGAGGCGGACTGCCAGATGTATCTCTCAGTCTCCTGTTGTCAGTGTATTCAACCCCATCACAAGCTCAGAAAACTTTTTTTTTTCTTTTCTACTGAAGAAAGTTGAAAGAACAGAGGTCCTTACCTAAGACTAGAACAACTGGTGGTCAGAGCAAATCCTTTGTATTTTCTATGAGAAACCTTATTGATTTCACAGGACCACCTGGCTTATAAATTCAGAGAACATTAATAACAGACAAGAAAGTGAGTCAACATCAGACACCTAATCCCTGGAAGACCAAAGAAATTGAAAACTGTTAAATCCTATTGCAGATGAGCTGTAGTGTATTTTCTATTTAAGCTATTTACTCATCTCACAGGTACAGCTTTTCTGCAGTCTGCAATGTGCCCCATCATCAGATTATGAAGTACAAAGTTCAGTGCATGTTCTGGAATGAAAGTAGTATTGAACAGTAGGTACAGATCAAAACAGTTCTCTTTCACTAGAGACTTTGGAGAAAAACAACCATTGCCCTAAATGTCAAATCTACATGGGTAAGCAACAGCAAACCATCTCTTTTTCACGTGGGGGTCTCGGTGTTTAGAGCTGTATATGACAATGTGCAGTCATTTTGGGTTTAAAACAAATATTTTCTTGGATCATTTTAAGCCATCTGTGGTCTAAACTGTTTCCTTCTTTCACCGTCCCCTTCTTCCCATCACTTTATTTGGTATACTCAGGTGTAACACCTGTTCAGAGATGGATGACTGCTTGTTGCCAGACTGTTTCTTTAGGTCTGAACTGAGGTGCAACAGAAATTTTTTCTGTTTACTTCAGTAATTTTACTTTATTTGCTCATGCCCATATGGCATAAGAGTTGAGTACTTCTACTCCCTTTTCATTGTCTCAAGGCCTGCCCTCCTTGATAATATGTGGTCTTCTTTGGATTTGCACTCCTTTTGGTAAAATACTGTTAAGAAAAATTGTTGGAAGTAGCTAATCAAGCTTTTAAAAAGTGTTGAAAAACAAACAAAACAAAATAAACAGATAAAAATAACATTACATAAAAAAACACACAAAAAAAACCCCAAACAAACAAAAGTAACAGAAAGAAAACCAGCAGGTGTGAAAACTCAAGTTGTGACCCAGAATCTTTAATCATCAAAAATTTCTGCCTGTATTTACTTACACAGGAGAGTGTTATCTCATGTTACATTCATCTTGACTCATAAGTTATATTTTCATGTACATTCTTAGAGCAGCCTTGGGAACTTCAGTGAGACTGAAATAATGGGACTCAGCTGGTGAGTGTACACTCAGTTTACTTGAGATAAGTAGTTTAGAACTAAATCAATTATGTTGATAAATGTTTTTAGTGTCAGTTGCCTTTAAAAAAAATAGATAATGAAGAAAACCCTCTCAAAATGCCATGTCCAGGCACATGAAGAATAAGAAAGTGCCTGGGGACAGGCAGCATGGATTTACCAAGGGTAAATCACTCCTCAGAAGATGAGTTTTGTGATGGTCTTCAGCTCAATGACTCTGTGGATGAAAAAAGTGGATTATGTTTGCCTTGACTCCAACAAAGCATTTACTCCTTCACACACAATGTCCTTGCACCCAAACAAGTGAGGTATGGTTTGGAAAAGATAGACCAAAGGTGGATGGGAATTAATTAGCTGGATGACCAACCTGAAAGTGTTGTGATGAACAGTAGAGTCCAGATAGCAGTAAACTACTAGTATCATTCATCAGAGGTCCTTTTTAAGGCAGTATTTTGAATACAAATGCTAACAGGTGAATGCTGAGGTGGGAATTAAGTGGTACCCAACTGAGTGTGATTGATACACTGGTAGGTGGGATATATAAAGGATATATAAACAAAGAGAATATTTTCAGACTGGAGAAATGGTCTGACAGGAGCTGCATCAAGTTCAGCAAAGGAAATGCTAATCCTGCACCTGGGATGGACACCATCATACAGTGGTACCCCTTGGGCACTGCAGGAGAGCAGACAGCTTTGCAGAAAAGGACATAGAAGTCCTGGTGAATAATGGTCAGATGTTTCCTGGACCGTATTAGTAAAACTGTAACTAGCAGGTCCAAAGAAGTGATCCTTGGGCATTTATTCAGCACTTGTGGGAATGTATCTGGCGTACTGTGTCTGTTCAGGGCTTTACAGTACAAGGAATACCTTGATGTACTGGAGTGAGTTCAGCAGAAATCCCCAAGATGGTCTTGGAGATGGAGAACAAAAGAAGAACAGAAGAGGTAAGAGATGTCTGAGCTTGTGACCTTCTTGAGCTTGATGAATTGAAAGGATTTTCCTCATCTTAGAATGAAGACAACACCAGAATTTTCTTGGAGATACATGGTGAAATGCTGAGAAGAAATTTAAAAAAAAAAAAAAAAATTGCTTGCAAGAAAATATGTTTAATTTTGAGGGGGTTTGTTTGTTTTGTTCACTCTCAGAGTGGTCAAACAGTGGTAGGAGGACTGAGAAAGGCTGTGAGATTTCCTTCCTTGGAGGTGTTCAAAACTTGGCTGAGCATGTCACGAGTGATCTTCTCCAGGTGGACTCATTGTGAGCAGGAGTTTGCACTAGGTGACCTACAGAGATTTCTTCCGTCCCAATCCATGCAATGATTCTCTTATTTCTATATAGCTTTTAGCAAAAAATATTTGATTCCATATTAAGAAAACTGTGTCAACCATAATAACTACCTCTTCTTTCTGAAATAGGATCTACGGTTACTTTTCCACATATTTTTCTCAAAGATATCACACCTATCCTCTTATTAATATTCCTTCCATCACACAGAACAAAATCTTACCACAGGCAGTTGTCATTTCCTAAACCATTTAATAACACTCATTTTATTTCTACAGGTAAAAAAATAATAGGGTGATAACATGTCCTGAATTGCTAGTGACAGTAACTGCTAAGGCTTCAAGCACTTACAGATTTTCACCAGCTGTTGCTTTTAGTACTAACAATTTTATTCCCCCAAACCTAGGCTTATTTATGTATTTAAGAAAATAAAAAGCTGCCATTTACAAATAGTAAGCAAGCTTCCTGAGAGAAATCACATTAGTTATTATCTGACTTTGTTCTTCTTATATCTGTGTGGATGAGTGTGGTGTAGTCACTCTCTGGGGGGAAGGGATGGGCCATCCAGAGGAACCTGGACAGGTTTGAGAGGTGGAACTGTGGGAACCTCATCAGGTCAACAAGGCCAAGTTCCACGTCCTGTTCTTGTGTCGGGGCCACACCATGCACAAATTGAGGCTGGGTAGAGAATGGATTGAGAGCATCTCTGAGGAGAAGGAGTTGGGGGTGCTGGTTGTTGAGTAGCTCAACATGACCCAGCAATGTGTGCTGGTGGCCCAGAAACCCCCCGTGTCCAGGGCTGCATCAAAAGCAGTGTGATCAGCAGGTTGAAGGAGGTGACTGTCCCCTCCTGCTTCAGTCTGTGGAAAAGCCACCTGGAGAACTGGGTCCAGCTCTGGGGATCCCAGCATAAGGATATGGAGCTGCTGGATGCCCTGAGAAGTTGTGGCTGCCCCACCTGGCCTAGTGGAAGGTGTCCCTGCCCATGGCAGGGGAGTTGAATGAGATGACCTTTCAAGTCCTTCCCAGCACAAACTTTTCTATGATGATCTTGTGAGTTCAGCTCCATAGTCTGAGCTGTAGTCTTGCTCATTCAGGCATGCATGTCAACCTGTAAAAGTTCCAGATTTACATACCAGCCAGAGTCTTTTTCAGTGATAAAATGCTGTTAAAATTTAATCAACCAGATGAAGTTGCTCCTGAGAAACCATATCTTTCTTCTTCCCATCCCTTAATACTCTTCATATTTTAATGGATTATTATCCTACACAGTATTATTAATGTATTTATCATAAGTTCTGTGTTGTCTGTTTCTTGTCTTTCATTTTCAATCTTTCCTGTAATTTTTAATCTTTTGTCTGGAGGGATGCAGAGGCAGAAGTCCACCTGGCTGCTTGTACCCAAGCTTATGACCCACCATTTTTATCTTTAAAAAAAAATTCTGGAAAACCTTGAGAAAAGACAGGAGTGCAACCTGGATTGTGGCATCTGTGCTACACATGCTGTGTTTTCACCTTTTCACTGTCATTTCCAGAGACTGGCAAGACCTCAGGTTCCACTGAGTTATCTGACTGAAATACAGGAAATAAATAAATGTCAGAAACCACTTCTAATCTGCAGAGGAGCTGATGCTGAATGCCTCCCACTACTGAAGAGACTCTCTAGAGTAGTGTTTTGACAGCATCCACATCCAAGTTTTGCTGTAAGGTCAATGTTTCTGCCAGGTATATTGGAAAGGCTCAACCTGATGCCAGCAGCATTTGTTGTGTCTCTGTGTTTATGTGTGCAGATGCACATTCACACATGCTGCTGGGTAAACTGAGCTACAGATTTATCAGTGGTGGACTGAAAAGTCCATTACTCTGGATAAGAATGTGAGTTATAATCATGATTTTGGCTTATATGGTATATTAATACAGCATCTTTTATACATCAAGAGTATCCGCATAATTGGACAGATACATCATGTATAGAAGAGGTTAAACAGATGCTTCTAGCAAGAACTTTCTTCTATTCTGTTTGTTAAGAGTCTGTTTTCTCATTCTACCCCCAAGCTAGCATAATAAAGATATAATCTGTCTTCCTCCTCTCTACCATCCTTCCACATTCACTCTTCTGCTTCTCTCATCTGTCTTTACTGTGTCCTTTTCTTTGTGGCAAATAAGTAAGAAGAGCCATCCTTGTTTGGCTTTAGTAAAAAAAAAAAAAAAAAAAAAAAAAAAAAAAAAAAAAAAAATTCAACTTCTAGGAAAAAACTCTTCTTATTAACCCTCAAGCACCACTACTGCCTAAGTTTCTCTTAGTAAACTATCCGACATGTCTTGGCTTTCTAAGCAAGAAAGTATGGTGCTGTATTACACTAAATTAAGATTCTACCAGCGGTCAGCTCTTACTTTGCTTACTTTAAGGTGCTAAGTCTTCTGATTACAAATCAAAGCCCATGGGCAGAAAACATGGAAGGGTTATCCAAAGACAGTGTTCCCCAAACAATGAGCTTGCCAATAGGACAAGTTAAGCCCAGATATGTGAACAAGTTACTGGAAAAACCATCCAAGTCCATGTTCTTAGCCTACAGTAAAAGCAAGGCAATTTGAGCAAGGTTAGCAGGCAATAAGAGAGTTTGTTATGTCTAATTAGCGAAATGTGTTCTTACAGCCCTTCCTGCCTACTGGTCATTTAAGATTTTTAATTTTTCTCCCTCCACACATTCATTTCTCATTGCTATCTCATTGTTATCTCATTGTATTCATACATAATTCTTCAGACTCAAGTTTCTGTTATGCACTGTCCATGATGGTGGACCACATCACATGATGGAACTAAGTGGGTGCTCCTTATGCAGCTATAACTCCTGTTTTGAGGTTCCTGTGTCATGGGCCTCTCACTTTCAATGTTCCTGTGAGAAAGAAAATATGAGCTTTCCTTTCAACACATTAGAAAGGGGCTGAAGAAGAAGCTTCCATAAAGCTCCTATAACATTTTTCAATCAACTCATATTCTTCAGAAGTGTAATATTTTGCCTGAATTAATATTGACATGGTGAAGATCAATGTCATTAGTTTAATAAGGATACTCTGCAATATTTCCTGTAATGAGATTGTTTGACAAACCATTGGAATAAACCTCAAAATTACTGAACCCTCAAAATTAATTACATATTCCAGGAAAAACAGACACAATGATTCACCACTCCTATTTTCTGACATAACATTCCTCCCTCATTGCATCCAGTAACTTTTGCTTTAAAAAGTGACTCAATTAAAAGATGGAAAGTTGAAATATTATTCTGTAAGTTGTGCATAAGACACTTTGATATCTCATATGTTTCGATGTGTGCTTACTTCAGCAAATGACTTCTGACAAAAAAAAAAAAAAAAAAAATTCCATTGCAGTCCAAATCTTTAAAAATACCTTATAAATTCTTCCTGTGCTTCCCTTCTGTTGAACACTTACTTCAGCAGCCTGGACAGAATTCCCGAATCCCAGCAGATGACAATTGCACAGAAATGAAAGAGGGAAGGAGAGATTTCTTGCAATTTTCTTTGCAATGCTAGAAATTTAGGACAGTGTTCCTGCCTGCCTGTAATCTGAGTCTGAGAGTATGTTTAGATGTGAAAACTGTACACCAGCATATATGTGTACTGCCCTTCACATGGTGTGAAATTATATATGGTGTCAGGAAAAACAACCCTACTTACTGCTCTTGGAACATATTTTTTATTGCCTTTCTATTCTGGTGTTGGAAGCTCATATTCAATTTAAGCAAAAGCAAACTTTCAGAGCTTAATTGAAGTAGTCTGATTGTCTAAAATTGAGACAATTAGCTAAACACAAGCTTTGGTTACTTTGGCTCTAAAGATTATTTCAGTTCTGCGAACCACTGATATTTTTGTTTGGTTGTGGGTGTTTTTTTTTGCTTTATCTACAGTTCTTGTTCATGGCCACGGGTACAAACATGCACAAATGAATAAACATTTGTTTCTGCCTCTTCCTTGTTCTGTATTTAGCTCTCCAGATTTCTTTGTGGTTCCATTTCTTGAACTGCATATCCCAATCTTCTGCAGGAAACTGAGGAAAATAGAACACTGAAAGCAGAGTCTTGGTCTTCCCTCCTCACTGTCTCTTGCTTTATTGTCTTATCTTCTCATGCCAATTGAGTGTTTTCAGGACAAAATATTGCTGTTACTGTACTGCTACCTTCTTCAAAGTAATATATCATGGAGATTTGTTTAAATTATCAGGAATTAAGTTATTTACTCAGTCCCCACCCAGTCTGCTTAGTGCCTGTCTTCTGAAATGAATTCAAGTGCCTAGTGGCAATTTAATTTCTAACACATTGCTGAAAGTAGCCTAGACCAGTCTACAGACAGATAAAGAATATGGGGATTGGCTGTACTGGACTGCAGTGAACTTGTGCTCACAAAGCAATAGATATCACTAGCATTGATTAAAATAAGTGTTCAATACTATTAACTTCCTCTTTGCTTAGAAAAGAAGTCTAAAATGTACATTTTCAACTTTCATATGTAATTTTTTTAACTAACCATCTGCTGTTATCAGATGAGAATTGATTTATTTGTTGTTGCTTTAAAAATGAAAATATTCTCCTTTCTTGTGAATATAAAAGTGCAATTTCTAGATTTATTTTTTTCCCCTTAAAAAAACCTGTTCTTCTGCAACAGATGTCCCTGTGAAACTGATGGAGAAACGTCTGATTTTGCAACCATCTTATGGCCATTTATGTCTTCATCTGAGCGTTGCAATCAAAGTACCTTTAAAGATGATGGACAATTTAGAAAATTGTCAGATCTCTGAAAAAATGCTTTGAGCAATTGACCTGAACTTATTCATCTTGAAGACTGATGCTAAGGATTTAACACTTCTACATTCTCTTCAAATTAGACCCAAAGCTATTGCTGACTGATACAGGATCATGTGGCTTTGAGTATCCAATTCAGTCAGATCCTGAGGCCATCTCTCCAGAAACATTTCCTGATGTAAAGATGCTTTAACCACTCATCAGTCTTGCTTTTGACAAGATAAAGTAGAAGCAGTGCAGTTTTTAGTAGAGAAGAACAGCTTCAAAGTCTAAGCTTCAGACAGCACCCTGATTTCATAGCGATTCTTATATGAAGTGAGACATGGATTAGTTATTTACCATTTTATCTGTGAAATAGTGAAGTATCATTATTACAAGTTGGAAACAATAGACCAAAACATTTGCTTTGCTTCCTTTGCAATTAAGCAACTGCATGGAGAATGTTTCTCTTTATTCCAAACTTTTGCTCAAAGCAGGAATGGAATTACCTGGAGGAAGAGCTCGTGTGTCACAAGAGTATTGTGGATCCAAAGTGTGAAAAAATAATGAAATTCCAAAAAGGAGAGAAAGACTAGCCAAATATTAGTGTTGAGCAGTAATCTGCATCACATAAGATGCTAAAAATCTCCAGAAATTATTCAAGCATTAATTAGCACCTATCTAGAAATTTTTCATATAAAAAAGTATGAGACAGATGTATTTAACAAAATAGCTAGTACTAGCTTAGAGTTTTCATGTAAGAGTGTAGAAATTACTATAGCAGTCAGAGGAAATGTCAGTCCAATCTAACAGTAGTCAACAGTGAAGTGCATTAGAACAAGTGTTTGGTGATGCTTCACCAAATAACTTCCACGATCCCCAGCAATTTGCAGTTCCCTTGGATCAAACGAGAGTGTGTTTCTTCCTGGCTCAGAATAGACTTTAAAGTGTATTTTATGTCACACCTTAGCGACTTATCAGGTTATGAGAAGGGCATAATTTCAGACAAATCAGTCTCCATAGTTTTGTCTAGAAATTTAATTTTTGTCAAGACTATTAAATAGTTTTCCTTTAAAAAATGAGCAAATTCCATATTCTCCACCCTTCATCCCCTAAAAACATAACACAATGCCCTTCACAGAAGTGCCAGACAATCCTGTCATTTTCTTCATTGTTAAAACTTCATTTTCCTTCCTGTCCATTCCTTCCTTCCTAAGGCAAAGTCCAGGTTAAGAGAGGAAGGGAAGGAATAGCTGAGCCTCTGTGATGTGAGTTCCTTCAGAGACTAGAGCAGCTGAGGACATGAGACATGTATTACTGTGTCTTGTGGTATTTCCATGGGATCCAATCTCTCCAGGGCATAAGTTCACACAGCAAAACTTCATCTTTTGCTTGTCTTAGCCTTCTAATCCTGCCTACACCCAAGGCTGTTCATGCAAGGTCCCTTTCTGGGCACCAAAAATGCTTAAAAAACTCCAGTGAAACCAGTAGAAAAGAGTGACAGACTGGGAAGGCCAAGAGCAAAACAGGGAGAAGTCTTATAAGACACATAACTCTGGGCTGGGAGGAGGAACCGAACTAATTGCAATACCTTCAAGAGAGTGATTAATTTTATGTCAGCTTTTATCTTGTCTGGTCTTGTAATCTAGAAAGCCAGCAAAGCTGAGCCTGCAGAATTGCCTGCCATGAAGTCAGAGTGAGGTTTGTTCAACTAATTACTTCTGAAGAGCTCCAAATGGATTTAAGAGTAATGGTGTTGACATGAAATTCTCTTTTCATGTTTCTGCAGCACATGTTGCTCATTAAGTGCTTGGGCTGCTGAAAAGAGGTGTGCTTTCCAGGGACGAAGGGGAAACGTAAGGTGCACTTGTTTGGTTGAATGAAAAGTGCTGGTTTATATCAGCGGAAACTAGTTGTGAGTTCTAGTGAAATCCTGGCCAAATCAAACATGCAACTGTAGTGTATGTATTTGGGAAGGGGATCATACTTGAAGGTTAAAATGTTTGCAGAAGGAAAATTTCAACATCATATTTTGAAGCAATAATTCACATTAAAATGGACAAAATTATGCAACAAAGGAGAATGTTTGATGTTGAGGGAGACAGAAACTGGAGGTTTTAACAACGAGGACTTTTGTTTTAAGTTTTGTGTTTACTGTGCATTTGTTTGGACTGAAACATAGTCATATTGAATCTCTGGCAACACTGGTTGTACTGGATCCTCACACACCCTGGTCTTCAGTGATTTTTTTTCAGTCTAAGTTGATTTTCAGTTGATCTTGTTTTTTCTCCCTTCTTTCAGAAATGCCATTGCTCCATGGCAAGATTATGATAGGCAGTTTATAAATGTAAAGACCTGAAGAATGTGAAGAAGGATAAAAGCCTTGGAACACTTTTTTGTCTTTTTAAAAAACATTCCATGACATGTATTATGACAAATAACAACAGTGCTGCCTGTCTTAAGAAGACAGAAAGATTGATTTTCTATGTTTTATATGGTTTTGTTCATGTTTTCAACCCCAGCCACTGCTGTAAAGCCAAGTGTTTGAGCTTTGACCTGAACAATAGCATTTCACACTTGGAAAGATCCTTATATCACCCTGTAGGAAGTCTCTGCCACCATGTCTGTTCATGCAATGCTTGTCCAAGGAAAATATTAATAACTGTCAGAAATGACATAGGTATAATGGATCTTCTCTTGGGTTGGTGGTTTGGGCTGCATGTTTCTCAAAACAGAATTCAGATGTTTACAATGATCCTTTGGCTCTAAAAAATGCAGGTGGCAACACAGGAACATTCAGCTCACCTTTACTGGACACAGTCCTACTTATCAAAAATGAAGAGCTTTTCCCTGTCCAGGTTTTTGGCTGTCTCTGACACCTGTCAGTGCTAATTTCTTCCTGGTACCCTAGATACAGAGTTATGAACTGAAACTGGTGAAAATTGGTCGGTCCTGATTGTTGTTCATCATTCTCTACAGCTACCTGAAAGGAAGTTGTAGCAAGGTGAAATCAGTCTCTTCTCCTGGGTAACAAAGTGACAGAACATGAGGAAAAGGCTTCAAGTTGCATCAGGAAAGGTTTGGATTGGGTATTAGTAAAAATATCTTCACTGAAAGGGTGTTCAGGTACAGGAACAGGCTACCCAGGACAGTGGTAGAATCACTGTTCCTGGAAATGTTCAAAAAACGTGGACGTGGCACTTGTGTTTATGGTTTAGTGGTGGGTCTGCAAGTGCTGGGTTAACAGATGGACTTGATGATCATAGAGATTTCTTTCAACCTAAATGATCGTGTGATTCTGTGATTAATGAGAAAACTCACAGTTTCTCTGTGGGAGTGCCTTAAACACAAACTCAGTTATCAGCGCTGGGATTAAAAAAAATTACTGCTCATGTCATATAGGCTACACCCATTATTTTTCATTTTGTTGTCCAGGAAGGCATTCACTTTCTAGACCCATGAGATTACTTTTCTCTGTTTCTTTTGGCAAATTTACTTATTTGAGAGTGAGAAAAATGTGAATCTTTTTGGTCTCCACAGCTTTTTCCTTTAATATTATAGATTTACACCTGTACCAAAAGTTTATTATGTTTGTCCTGATATGCTGAGGGAATGGGCTATGATGGGAAGGGACCCAAACATGTCTGTGGATTCTTCTTGATTACCTGCCTGTCTCTATACTAATATCTAGTTGCTAATACACAACTTGGCATCTGGTTCTTGTTTTCTGGAATAGGATTTCTGGAGAAACAGGACAAAACCATCAGGGATGAACGGAAAGGTCATGTTTTTTTCCAGGACATCATTCAGAGTACTCATGGCTTATCATGCTCCTTTTATTATTTATGGTGGTGAAAACAAAGCTGCTCAATATGCTGCTTCCCTCCCTATGCTCTCAGTTATCTTTTCTTACAACTCTCATAAATTATTGCCACTCAAAAACACAAAGCATGATCAAAACCAACTGGCATTCCTCCTATTAGCCTTAGTGGGATTTAAGTGAGCAACTCTGTTGAGCAACATGTATACCTTTCTGTCTCTGATCAAGACCATATGCTTCCAGGAAAAAAAAAAAAAAAAAAAAAAATTAGATACATAATTATCCAAAGCTATACAATTTTAATGACTGTCAGGGTAGAAGTCTGTAACAAAAATTTGGGAGAATCCTTTCATCACTTAGCACTCCACCTGCAGCCTCCAGATCTCTCCAGGTCCAAATCGCACAAGGAAAACTGCAAAAACCATCTCAGGTAGAACATGCTTTTTTAGGGATGTGATGCACAAAAATGCATTCCTTTCCTTCATGAAGACCACCACTAACTCACCCAAGATGATGTTGTTGACTCCGCTATTATGATCTCCATCAATGAAATCTACTTGGGAATTCTGCTGAACACAAAATACTGTGATTCTAATGGAGATTTTGCAGCTAATGACAGTCCAAGGGCAGAGGCAGGCTATTGATCTGTTTATTTTCTTTGCACATTCCTTTTCAGACACACGTATTCAGGTATTTTTGTGCTCTGCCCATGGGGGCCAATGATTGCCAGTGCATCCCCACCCACCACCCAGCCCAGGTGGTTTTGTGCAAGAATTGACCTTAGTGGGGAACTGGCTGTCTTAAAGATGGCAGCTCATCCATCACAGCTTTCACAAGCTGTCAGCATTGCATTTAATCTCACTTGTAATTTTCCAAGAGAGGCTTGCAAAAGCCACAAACAGAATCTTAATGCTATATAATGTGGTTTGTAGCTGATGTATACTTCCTCTGATGAATCCGTGTTGTGTTCTATCTGCTCTCAGCTATCCAGAGGTGGAAAACTCCCAAACTAAGCCTATGATCCCATGTGCTGTTCACAGTTCATGTGCTTTTTTAATAGGTATATCTTTACTAGACATGATTCAGAGTTATATGTTGTCACAGGTTTATCTTCCCTCTCAACTCACGTGTGCCCAAATGGTCAATCAGAACCATGCACTGTGCAAAGGAGACATGAGAAGGGTCTTTTCCATACATGATATTAATGAGGCTTCATACTCATTTTATGGAGTTGTCCTAGAAAGATCTTGCTCTTTGGTTGTACTGCAAGCTTCACGTCCTTCTTCTGTAAATCCTGATCCAAACCCCACCCAGACTGTCACAGTTAAAAAGTTTGTCACTTTTAAAAGTTTGGATCAAAATCAGGAATCTTCTGCCATCTCTTAAATTTTCTTTTTATTATATTCACTACACCAATCTTTCACCTTCATTCCCTTCTTAAGGTTTACCAGCACATAAATGACCTAAATTGAAATCAATATAACCAGAATTATACTCTTGGAAACAATGCCAGATTCAGTCATGGAATGTTACTCTAAAGAAAAGATATAAAGCTCTGCTTCCCAGATATATATTCAACAGAATGACCTCGCTCCCTGACCTGTCTGTCTGTGTCATGCTGACAGATCATATCTTCCACTGATACAGACCCTCAGAAGCTGCAATTTGTCAACAAGTCCCAGGGCTGTACAGAGCTGGGATGGATTGCTGTGATATAGTTTCTCTTCTGGCAATAAGATGGGAACAAGGTAAATCCCTGGAATTACGTGGGTGTCAGTCACCTTATCAAGGGCTTTATCTCCTGTTTCTAGTTCCATAGGTGTCTGACCTCTTGACCAAATTACAAACTGAAAGAAAAATGTATATTTTTCTTCTAGACATCTCTTTATATTTACAGATTCTTCAGCAAACAGATTAATGAAATTACTATAGCTATATTCATTGGCGCCAAAAGCAGTAATTGTAATTATTACAGCATTATATTTCAAAAAATTATGTTTTCAGCCTTGAAGCTGAAAAACATCAGCTAATTGTCCTGAAATTGTTTGTGCCAGGTGTCCTCCTCATGCTGAATTGGCTCATAAATTTTTGCCGAAAAAATTAATCAGTTCCTGAGGGCAAGGTTTAAGAAAAATACCATGAACTATCACCGTTAATAATTTTAATGTTGTCTCTGCAATTTGGAAGGAAACTGGAGTCCAAAACCAAACTTTAGTTGCCTTTTATAGAAACCGATCCAAATATAGCCAAGTTGAAAACCTGCAGCTGTACAGAGATTGGGAGGAAGTTTTTCTGCACTATTTAATTCTCCTGAGTATTTTCCAGTTCTCACAGCCTTTAGCAGCCTTGTTTCATTACAGAGCATAGCATGTCTTCCCTGCAGTTGTTCTTCCTTGCAGGGGGAGAAAACATAGTTTTGATCCTAGAAAAGACTAAAAAAAGAAAAAAAAAAAAAAATAAAAAGGGTCGAAAAAAAGAATAACTGGTTGGGTAAAGACCAGAAAAACACAGAACAGAACTGCAATTTTTTATACTTGAGTATTATTGTGCTTGTACCCTAATTATATTTATTTTATGTGGATCTTTTTCTTCCTCTTAGGTAATAAATGTATGAAATCTTCATTGAAACTGCAGCTCTGTGTAATAATTTGCTCAGAACTGCAGCATCTTTAACAAAATAAAACAAAAAAAATTTCCTCCTTCAGCTCAAACAAGGCATAGCAAGGAAAAAAAAAATCATTATAAAGTCCAAAATAAACCAAAATAGTCTTCTATCCAGACAATCAATTTTTCAATGGTGCCCAATAGACATATTGAATCATGCATTTTGCTTACACAGCTGCCCAGAGAAAAACAAGGACCATATTGCTACCCATCGCCTTTTGCTAGAGGTTGGCAATTATAGCAGTTGGAAAGCAGTAACCATCTTTCATTGTGTCAGTAAGTATTATTCAGGTTGGCATACAGCCTCCCTGCTTACCCTCACAATATTCTTAATTAAATTAAGATTATACCTGAAGCACAGAGGAATGATCCTTACTAATGTCACGAAGTTTGTGACTTGATGCAAAGGTGACAGTGAGGAATTCTGTGGTCCGTGTTATGCAGGTACATTCTTGGTGCAGATTTACTTCCAGGCTGGAATGAACTGGTTTTCTGTTTCATCCCAAATCCTATTTCTCATCGTGTTCAGCTTTACAGATAGGTAGAATAAATGCAGTGAGGTGGCATCTTTATTTAATAATAAAGGACATTTTTCTTATGGTAGATATAAGAGACTGTTTTTGTATCTTGAGTCACGGGAATTTATTTCCATAATAAATATAAATGGCACTTTGGGTGCATGCAGGTAGAAGTAAAAAAACCCCAAACAAACAAATTAAAAAAAACAAACAAACAAACAAAAAACAGCAAAAAAATCAAAAAACAAAGCACTGAGATGAGTCTTGTGGTAGACAGTAGCAATTGAGACTTTTCATAGCCTATTATGTGGCCTTTCACAAGGCTGTCTCAAAGTACTCTTTGGCTTTTTAGCAGAATGTTTGGCAAGTTACTTCAATAAATCATGATATTCAAATGCAAATAAAAACAAAGACTGGGATTTCTGACCTAGAATTTGAATATACACCATACATGTCATTCATACTGTTCATTTATTCAGATTTATGTTCAAACACTGAAAAGAAAGGATAATCTATTGGCTGGGAAGCTGGCTTAAAATTTAGAAGCTCATAGAATTTACTTTGTGTTTTTCTGTGGACTTGCATGTTACTGGATGAGCTCCCATAGTGTAAAAAGTACCTTAAGTAGTAGGCAGTGGTAGTCCTTATGATAAGCATTTAAGTTCTATTTGAACCACATACTAATCAGCCTACCAAGAGTTAGCTGATACGAAAATTTTAGGAGTAAGTTTCCTGTTCCAAAATTCAGGCTAGTTGAAAGAGCTGTCCTCCTTCCCTCTAGACTTGTGGTGATTCCTCCCTTTGCACTTTTTCTCAAAATACAAAGACACACTTCCCACATGTTCTCTGAGAAGAGAAAGTACATGAGGACATTTAGGGAACATGATCTGAAAAACAAATAGATTTTGAATCTTCATACAGCTCAGTGATAGGATTACAGGTCAGCCAAGACCAAAACACTCAAAGGCATGCTCAGAAATTAATGGGACTGAAAAATATTAAGGTATGAAATGTATGCTTAAAGAGTCAAGTTGCCTCCAGGATTAGGTTAATGCTGAACAAAATTTTCTAAGGCCTTAATTCTGTGTATGTCTTTGTCTTCATCCATTACAGCCTATAGAATAAAGGTACCAGCACTGTCAAACTACAGGATTACTGTACTAAAGAAAGGAAATGCACAGTAAAATTGATGATTCAGAGTTAGGGACATAATATACCGGAGCACATAAATATTGCCGCACTGCTCTGTTCAAATGTCTCATGAATTCAGTCTGATCCTTTCACTCTTGAATCTTCTCTATTGGGTGCTGCTAGATTATTTTCCTGTAAAATTAAAGGTCAGTGATTTGCAGGGTCAAAAAAGTCAGACTATATGTATTGTAATATTCTCATGTTGATTAATGCTCCGTGCATTAGGGAATATTTATGGACTTTTATTTTCTTTTTGTTGTAGGTCTCAACTGAAGAAGGAATGAGTTTAGCTAGAGAATACTCCTGCTCCTTTTTTGAGACTTCAGCTGCTCTCCGCTTCTACATTGATGATGTCTTTCATGGACTAGTGAGGGAAATTCGAAGGAAAGAGTCTTCGCTGCCCATGGTAGAGAAGAAGATGAAGAGGAAGGATAGTCTGTGGAAGAAACTGAAAGGATCCCTGAAGAAAAAAAAGGGAAGCACAACCTGATGGCAATTCTCCAGTATTCACCCATAAGGAGCTGATCATGGTAACCTGTAGTAGTTCTAAATGGCAGCATTGACACAGCATCTTCCAGAACAGGTTCTGGAGTTCCTTCCCTTCAGCTCTCATGCAGGAATACCTCCTTGAAGTAGCAATTCATGACTGCCCTTTGGTTCTTCTGTACTATAGATAAAATCATTCATCATACCCTTTCATCCGTTTTCTGCAAATCTGAATGGATAAAATACTGCGTTTTTTTAGTGTATGTTCCCTGGCTGGTCTTCAAATACTAGGATTTATGCCAGCATCCAAGGCAGAACCAGCTTCTACCAGCTCTAGGACAATGAATGTACTTATTGCCTCCTCTCTGCATGCATGGGTGATTTCAACATCCCAGGAATGAATAATGTTGATTTCAATGGGTATTTTGACTATTTAAGGACTTCTGGATTTGACTTTCAGCTTCACATTCACATATGGGTTTAGGGTTATACTGTACTCAGCCTGCAAGCATGAGACTGTTCGAATGTATGTGTGAACCAGGCCCAAAGAGAACACTGGGGACTCACAGTTTTGACTCTGTGGTGCCCTATCTTTGTTGTGTCCTTTCCAGTTAGCAGGAAGGTTTTGTAAGCAAAGTACAAGTAATGCACCAGCTGTCCAGAGGATGCAGGGATACTGCTCTGTCTCCTCTGATCCTTACTCACCAGGGCTGGGTAGCAGAGGGGCTTTTTCCTACAGACATGCAGTGCACGAAAATCATGGAATAGTCTGTGTTGGAAGGAAACTTTTAAAGGTCATCTACTCCAAACCCCTGCAATGAGCAGGGACATCTTCAGCTAGACCTATTCAACCTGGCCTTGGATGTTTCCAGGGTTGGGGCCACCAACACCTTTCTGGGTAACTTGTGCCAGTGTTTCACCATCAGCCACATTTCCCTGTCCCAGCAAGGAGCACACAAATGCATTGTCTGTCTTATGCTTTCCAAAGCCCTCCCTAGAGCAGTGCAGCTCAGTCCCAGCACATAACAGCATCTGTCATGTAGTATCCAGCCCTCAGCTTAAGAAAATTGCATCAGATCACTCACCACTGTGCACAGTCCTTGGCCATCTAACTGAATAACGTGAACAATCAGCTGGACAGGTCTTTTGAATATTCCTTTTAAAAGCTAGCATGAAGCAAATTATATTCTCAGAAACCTTCCCTCCCCGCCCCCCTCCCCTCGACTTCTTTTACTATTGTTGCTATTTATAAATTTTACAAATAAAACATGCATAACTTTTGTCAGAAATAAAGACTGGGATTTCCATGAAACCATACTAGTAGTCAGTGTCATTTGTGTCTGCCCTGGAGTGATAATTGATATCACTAAAATATATATGTATATATCTTTATTAGTAAATGTTCATTTTTTCACTTTTCTTCTTTGACTATTTTGCAGGATTTCAATCAATTATATTTTGCATGGTCCAAGGGGGAGTAGATTTGTTTTCCTCTGTTACAAGTTAAAGTTTCATGGAGAATTTTAGTTAATTTCTGATTATTGAAATCTGATATTTTATTCTTTGCCTTCCCTTCCTTTCAAGAGAATCCAGTGATATTTTTTGACCTGTCAAAAATCCTTCATCAAAAGTACTCCTTTGTTGTATGCAGTTAGATAATATGTGGCTATAGTTCTACTTTAGAAAGATTATTTCAGAGGAATATAAATACACACACATTTTAAGTGAATTTTCTGTTTCCTGCCTCTAAAAGCTGAAGCCTGCATTTATACTATTGTAATTATTGTTATTATTATTTTATCAGTACTGCCACAGAGATTTCAGGTCAAGCATCCTAGAGACAAAAAGATGCACTTATCCAAAGAGTTTATATGCTAAGTATTGGTGGAGGGACAACGGGACGCTGCACTGAACAGATGGCAGCTACGAGACAATAAATAGCAAGGGGAAACATCTGTGACTTCTCCAATACTGCACAGTGCATAGAGGAGAATGAAACAGTCATTCCCTGTGTAAGGCAGCATAGAAATTACCATACTGAGAATCCTTGAGGGATGCTCTTTGTTTTTTTTGGTGCAGATGCCTAAGCTTTGAGTCAATTGAAAATCATTTAGCATTGGTTATGTCATTTCACCCACCCTACTGAGAGGACATCATATCTCAACACAGGCTTGGCTTTGCAGTTTTAGGGGTACCTTGCTTCCACTCATTTTTAAAAACAAAAAAAAAAAAAAAAAAAAAAAAAAAAGAAGGTTTCAGATGAGGGCATAGATACAGCATAAGATTAAGCTTTAAATGGATTAACGTAATTAAAAAATGCCCATTCACTGGTATTAAGGTCATCTGGCATGGAGCATCTTCTTTCCATGCTTTTAAACTCTCTTAGCCTTCACAGCAGGGTTACCACACACAAGCTGCTGCTGGAAGTGATTCCTGGACAGTGTAGATTTCTTCACCATGCTCAGCAACCAGTTGCAAAAGTTCTGGACTTCTGTAATCTGAAACCATGAGTAGTTTCTGTCATTTGAATATGTCTTAAGCAGAAAAGTCTGTATTTTTGCTCACTGCACTTTGATCAAGTAAAACTTGAGGATGACTATCTAGTCATTCAGAACCCTTCTTTGATTAATATGGAGAGAGTGGTTCCTCTCAATTTGTCCTGTCTGGCTTGGATGGTCAGTATAGGGTGATTCATTCCCCAAACTGGCTGTCTCATTACAGTGACTGTATCTCACTTCACAAAATCCAGCCTAATATTTGATGGATAAATTCAGGTGTGATAAACACCTTCTTTAAGGATTTGTCCATCCAATCCAATAGCAGAGAACAGTTCTGCAAATGCCTGGCATTGAGCCTTGCCTCTGAAACACCTGATCGTCCTTTATTTTTAAATTGGGAAAGTCATTCTGATTTGACATGACCCAATTCCTCAATAATCTATAATCCTTAACCTCAGCTAATTGAGCAGACATGATGGAGGTTATAGTCACTGAGGATAACATAAGTCATAACTGCACAAGAGGCTGGGTGCAGTTCCTTTACCTAATTAATAATTATGATTCCATCACAGAAGATTGTATTTAGCTGTCAAACCTAGCTGACAGAATTTAAAAACAGCAGATCTGTGTCGGAAGACCTTTCTGTCTCTGACTAGTCTCTCATCTAATCATGCCTGGAAGATTTGAAGAATGAAACAGATCACTTTATTTTGCTGTGTTGCCTATAGTCCCATGAAGGTGGCTGCTATAACTTATTCCACTGTCAGGCTGTGTTGCAGTTGGACCATAATTCAGGTTCCTCCAGGAATATAATTAAAGCCAGCTAATAAATAAAATAAAATAATAACAGTTTGCAAATGTATCCATGGTGTCTCCTGCAAATACATAATATATGGCAGTTAATTACCCTTTTTCACAGCTGTGGCAGATCACATGTTGTCTCTAGTTGAGAAGTAATCTGTGGAAGGCTGTAAGTCAAGGGGGGATATTGCAGTACTTAAGTTTTCATTTTTCATGGTTTTTACACACAGGCCTTAGGACTCAAGTGAAGAATCCTGTGTTGCCTCAGATTAACAGTTTATGAATTATTTAGTGATTTGATGTCTTTACAAATGATCGAAAATAATTCCTTTAAACACACACCCCCCAAAAAAAAAAAAAAAAAAAAAAAAAAAGGTGTATTTTGAGACTGAGATGTAAGAAGGAAAAGAAGTTAAAATGAATTATCCTTATTTTGTCCACTATATGTATAATATAAAATAGATACACAACATACAAGTCTCAGCCCTGTCTCGTATTGATGATTTATGCTCCACAACTATGTTAAATTCTTCTCCCAGTTTGAACATTACTCTCAGTGGCTCAGATTGTGATATTTGTGACAAACAAAATAGCTGCAACTTGGTCTTCTTGTAGAAACAGTAAACAAAGGTACCTGCTGCAGCAACCTCAGAAGGTGATACCAAGAGAATGTCAACTTTTAAAATCAATGTTAAAAATCAAACTGAAAACTTTCAATGCATTTTATAAAAATCACAAAAAAGCTTATAGTTATATGCACTAGTGTTGGCCTGAATCCATCAAAAGATGGATGTCTAGTGTAGGCAATTACACCAATATAACTCAACCAAGTATACTTACAGGAGTTAGCCATATTTAGACATCCCCTCAGGGACTCTTATTTATGCAGGTCTGCATGATGCACACTGCTCATTGTTTATGACTCTGGAAAAAATCTCTTAAAGTTAGCAGAGGAATGATGAAATTCTAGAATGTGAATTTAATATAATGCTAAAATCACTGTTCTCATTACACTGAATGGCACTTGAATGGAATATTTTCTTAGACCAGTTCTGAGCAGCCTCCCTTCTAGTGCTATTTACAGCTTGATCAGCCCCCTCAAGCATGTGGAGCTCCTTAGGATGTCTGCCTGGCAAAATGATTTGTAATGGGGATGGCATTGCCTCACAGATGCTGTGAAAGTCACCCCAAAAGGCATTGCCCTGCACCTCTAGCCTGATTTATCACTCCCTGATGCTCTTGGTTCTAAGCCTCCTCAATTTGAGCTCTCCAATTTTGTTACATCGTGCTGAATTATAGGGTTGTTTTGCGATGAGGACAAATGTCCATTCAAGAGCACCAAACTCATTTCATGATCTGAACTCTTTCCCCAAGAGGTAATAAAGACAAGAACATCCAAAGCTATTGCATCACCTACTGTATATCTTCTGTCAATAGATAATTAATGTGACAATGAGATTTTCCCATTCTCACACTTTGTCACACATCATTTTTTACTGTGCTGTTAGACTTATAACTGCTGCAAAAACTCCATGACCAAGCTCGAAAGCCATTATTTTTCATGGTGCAGTTAGAACAGAATTCCAGTAAAAGAAAAAAGTTAAGAGGGCAAAGTAAGGCAAGTCTTATCATAATACTATATTGCCCTTATTTGTATAAAAAAGCCCTATATCATTTTACCCTTCTAGTTTAAGTATAATCGATTGAAGAGAAAGACAACCTATTTCACATCTACAAAATTTGTCAGTCTTATATATTTATGCTTTTCTTACACTCTGTAAACAAGATAGTTCAAAATTCCTAGTCCTAGAAAGAGTAAATCAGGATAGAACTAATAGGTTAAAGAACTACATCATAACTGATGGTTGTGACTTCATTCAGCCCGTTAAAAAAGTTGGTTTTTTTTTTCCATTAGTTTCTCTGCAAGCCCAAAACATCAAGGCTAACCTATCCACCTTGAGCTCTGTCCAAAAAAAAAAAAATCACCTTTTTCCATTTCACAAGGGCATGTACTAACAGGACAAGGAAGAGAGGATTTAAACTGAAAGTGGGTAGGTTTAGGTTACATTAGATAGTAGGAAAAAAATCTTTACTCTGAGGAAGGATGGTGAGGCATAGGTTTCCAGAGAAGCTCTGCCTTCCCCACCATTGGAAGGCTTCAAGGTTGGGTTGGACCAACCTGCTTTAGTGGAAGGTGTCCCTGCCTATGACAGAGAGGTTGGAACCAAGTGGTCTTAAAGGTCTCGGGTGCCTTCCAACTCAAACCATTCTACTATTCTATTGCACTTATTCTATTGCTTCAGTCTCAGCTTTGAAAAAGACCATCTCAGGTCAAACATTTGACAAACTAAACGCACTGCATCATCTGTCTTCTTCATAAATTTTACATTAATTTAATATTCATACTGAGAAGAATGAGTAATGTTTTTAACTATAAACATTTGCAAAGTCAACTCAGCTTTCTGAGCAAGAAACTAGTAGTTCCTGCAAATTGAATTTGCCTTCACTGCTAGACACTGCTGACTAATCACAGATGCCTCTTTATATAGGACATTGACTGAATAAGATGAACACTTAAGATAGTCAGCCAGTGTAAGTGGGCAGATCATCTGAAGGCAATGGGAAATCTTAGGGTTGATTCACATCCGTCTCCAGAAAAGAATTGCACATTATGGCATGATGATGAATACACTTCAATCACACAGAGGAAGATGTTGTTTCTGTCACTAAAAACTTACAAACCCCATAACTGAAAGCAAAAAACAATTTAAGGGAGACAGAATAAACAGACTGTTAGTAATGGGAAGGATAGACAGAAGTGGTAGAGAAGAATACAGTATGAGTAAATGTATGAAAGTCATAGAATCATAGAATGGTTTGGGCTGAAAGGGACCTTTAAAGGTCACCTAGTCCACTCACCTCTGCTACAAAGCAACTGGGTCAGCTCCTCAGAGCCCTGTCCAATGTGACTTTGAATGTGTCTGGGGATGTGGCATCTACCAGCTCTCTGGGCAACCTGTTTTGGTGACTTTGGAATGCCTTCCTTGCTCTGGATGAGCCTTAGTGCCTTCTAGAAAGGGAATAAGACCAGATATAATGACAAAAAATATACAACACAAGCTTCAGAGATTTGGTTCAAGTGTACGCACCATAGTAGTTTGGTGGAGGATATTAGGATGAGATGGGTGATACCAAGAACAATAGAAACTGAAGATGGTTTGGTTGGCCTAGAAAATGGAGGGGAAAGGTCAGAGAAATTTCTACTGCTGAGAACAGTCAAGACAGTTTAGGGGCATATTTTTATAAAAAATTAAATACAAAGAACACAACACAGAATGGGAAATTGAACAAGAAGAAAAAATATCAAAACTCAGTACAGTGAATGGAAAGTTTGGATTGCTGTCCCTGCAGTATGCATGAGAATCAGATTGAAGCTGACTATGGAATAAGTTGCTGAAACTTCTTTAGATACTTAAGAGAACAAATCTCTCTGTGGTCTCTGCTGGCTCCTTGTACTGTCCATGCTTCAGAAACTGAAAGGATCTGCTTTCAACAGAACAGTTGGGGGAAAAGTCAGATGCTCAGCTCTGTAATTTTGGAAGGATAGTATCAATACCTTTATTTATATGCCTCATAACTAATATAAAAGACGGTATGATAGCTCCCTGCTGAAGATTTTAAATGGTACTTCAAATATGTGGTTTCATGTGGGAGAGCAGCTACCAGTTTGCAACCAGTGCATGCAGATCATTTGCTGCTGGCTTTTTCCCTCCTACTGTGCACAGACCAGATGTTAGTGAAAAATGTAGGAACCTTCTTCTTCTCTCCTGTTTAGTTAATAGGGCGTTCACTGAATACTCCTAAGTCTTTATCTAGCAAAACTGGATGAGATCCAGGTTATCAGAGAATACAGCAGGGATGGCTTTAAGGAGGCAGATGTTCAAAGGAGTACTTTGAAGAGTTTTTTGACCTGTGAGAAGTTGATTACCATGATGTGGATGAAAGATGAGAACAAAAATAGATGAAACCACAAAGCCTAAGAGAATATGCTATACCTGCCAATAAAAAACTTCAGAAAGACTTAAGTTAAGGAAGCTGTAAAATACTGCTGTGATAAAAGTTCTGAGCCAGGATAGACCTTCAGGGACTGACAAGAAATTTGAGAACAATCAGTACCATCTCAGTTCTTTCACCTGAGAGATTTTTCAATCCACTTCCCACTGAGTGATAAAAATCCTTACAGGGAATCTCAATGATTCAAATAGATGGGAGAGGAAAAGACATACTGAGTCACAAAAGGGCCTTCACTTTTAATGGATAAGGAGGCCTGACTAGTTTGAATGCCCACCATATTTTGTAAATGAAGAACAAGTTTGAAGCCCACTGTTAAAAGCCTTCAGTAAGCCTTGGACATAAATTAGTGCCAATAATTTCAGTGATACACAGGCGCCTGTGCTGGTTGTCAGACCAGCCCTCCTTGACCAACCCTTTCCAACACCACACAGAATTTGCAGCCTCACATACTTGCTCATTGCCAAATAGTTCACCAGCACTAGCATTGCATTGGTTCTGAGTGCTAAACCCCAGGCTCTGCCTCACAAACCTGCTGTTGGGCCCACAGTCACCTGTGGGTCTCTCTTAGGGAGCAGATCCTAAAAAAGTCAGAGCCTGGAGGAGGAATTCCTTATTTCATTCATCACAACCCTCAGGCCTGTGGCAGATCCCTTCCCCTGGGGTGGCTATGAGCAGGAGCAGGAGCACCTTTTCTACTGGGAAGGCATCTGTGGGCAGATGTGCTTTCCCAACTATCCATCAGCTGTGCTGATCAAACAGGGAATGACAGCTCTTCTTGCCTCACTTCTTTTTCATGCAAAACCTGTCAAAATTCTAGAGTCAAATAAAATGCTTTTTACCATTTTGGAACTGCATGTGTTCTTTTCATTTTGTAAAGCAGGGCAGGCACTATGGGACTGTTTTCTCACTGGAAAATACATACTATATATATCCCAAATATTCTCAGAGACATGTATATTCATACAAACCCCAGAATTCTATCTGTACCCATCTATCTTGCAGCTTGCATCTGAAGAAAAACTAGGGTGATTTTTTTTTTTTTCCTCCACATCTTTGTGCCACCAGAGGAAATAAAAGAGAAAATCTACTTCACAATTTTATTGATAACATGCACAACATCTGCTTACTGTGGGCTTCATTAGGTATCTTTCAGTCTCTATTTTCCTAAACATAAAAACCATAATAGTCTGTTTTCCCTACAGAGAAATCAAGGAAAACTAAGTTAAATATATAACTTTAGCATGACCACATTTGACTAAAAGAAAGACTAAACATGTGCAAGTGCGTCACATTTAGGTGGTAATAATTGATGGTGAGGATGAGCAGGCTATTGACACTTGGTGGAGTACTTGCATGTGACTTATCTTAGGTATTTCTAATCTCTGTAATAAAAGTGGGCCAGCAAGGGAGCGGAGTCTGCTGGGATGACTTTGGGTATGTACATTAATCATCAGTAATAGAAAAAAAGTAAATAAAAGTTCAGTATTTGGCTAACTTCCAACAGTTGAGGCACACTGGATGGTAGGCAAGGCTTCCAAGGGAACTGATAAAGGCCTTTACATTTAGGTCACCTATATTTAGACAAGATAAAGCACTATGTCTCGTCCTACTAAGAGCTGTTCCAGATTAATAGATCATTTCTCTGTCCAGCTTTCACATTTCTACAGGGGACTGCTGTGCTGCTGCTTGCAAAACAATGCTTGGATTTGAAACAAGTTTGGGGTTGATTTAAGTAAAAAAAAAAAAAAAAAAAAAAAAAAAAATTTATGTTTAGAAAATAATAAGTTGAAAGGAATAGGGATCTACTTCACTTTGACCAATTCATAGATTATTTTGTGGGATTTCTTTTTTTGTTAGATTTGTGAGTTTAAGCACTTGCAGTGACTTAGGTAACATGACTACCATCCATCAAGAGTTTCCCTGGTATAGGATGAAAGTCTCTCATCAGTTTCTTGTTTTCATATCCTACTGCTTTACCTTATTTAAAGATTTGCAATATGAAAGAATATATGTTTTATAATGCAGCCAATCAAATGCCTGTTTCCTGCTGATGGCAAAGCAGAATACCCAGAAAGAGGTTGAAAACACATTCAGATATGTTATGTGTGCTCTTTCAGACACCATTCACTAGAAAGTACCTGAGTCTGAAGTAATTTCTTTGAAATCAGGGATCCTCAGTTGAACCTCTTTCATGAATTTATTCTGGAAAACTTTCTGGAACCTGTAAACTTTTGCATCCATAGAACTCAGGCTAGGTTGCATGAGACCTTCCTGGGAAACCTGGAGAAACACAAACATCTTTCTTTTTCTTATCCAGTTGTATTGCAGGAGGAAGCATAAAATAAGTTCACAAATTCCTCTGTATGCTATCTGTATAAAACAGAATTTAGATTGCTAGAGCTTGATTTCAATAGCTCAGTGTGGGCTTTTCTTTCCTCTTGAGGGATCCAAAGGCATTTGCCTTTCCATAGCAGCAGCTGGAAGCCCTGGAGAACACTTTGAGACATCCCAATAGACTTAGGCAGGTAGGTCTTTGAGAGAATGCAGGAGACAAATGCAACCCAACCATAAGTAGGTGTTTCATTGTGAACTACTCACATGGGATGATTCCTGATACATGTCAATGTCCCAACAGTTTCAAGGCACTACTTCTGAGAAGTTGGGTTTGCCCTGTGGAAATACGAAGCCGGATAACACTCTCAGTACTCAGAGATGTGTTAGATCATAGTCTCACAGGATGGTTTGGATTGGAAGAGACCTCAAAGATCTAGTTCCAATCTCTCTGCCGTGGGCAGGGACACCTTCCACTAGAACAGGTTGTTTCAAGCCCTGTCCAACCTGGCCTGGAACATTCCAGGTATGGGGCAACCCCTGCTTCTCTGGGCAACATGTGCCAGGGCCTCATCACCTCCACAGAGGGCCATATCCACCCCACTCTGTGGCTCTGGGCTGTATACTCTTCTCCAGAACAAAATTACAAGATTGGCCTATAAACAAACCACTATAGAATATTCTGTTGTCTTTCCCACTGCAAGGAGAACAAGATATCTCACATTTCTCACAGCAGCTCCTTAAATAAACTTTGAGTTCTGTGTGTGACACAGCAAAGCAGCACAGGACCAGTACAACCACAAAATCATTACTGACATATTTTCAAGTGCTTTTCACTATTTATGTGTCTATTGTTGCCTTGTAAATACAAAATAAGTTTGAGAGAATTGTGTCAGCTGGGCTAAGTTGTGATAGAAGTTCAGCTTCTATGGGCCATCAGGAAGAAATATGAGTAGCCTTTGAGCTTGCAGTGAAAGCGAGTGCTACAAAGTCTAGAAGCAGCAATGCACTGAGCAAGCTCATATTTGTTTAAAAAAGGGCCATCTCCAGTGCAGAAAAATGTTTAAATCAGTTACTCATTTACCTGAATGGATCTTGAGGTACTGTTCCATGCTGGCTCTGGGTCACTCTGCATTCTTTTCTCCAGTTATGATTATTTTACCTTAGTTTCAGTTGCCTCATCTAAGCACTGAAATTAAAAATATGACATTATGAGTTGTATAATCTAAGATTTAGGGATATTTCTGAACTCCTCTTCAAACTCTACTTTTAAGAGCTTTTTCAAAGGCAGTTATAAAATTATCAGGAAATTCAATGAAAAGAACTATTTTTATGGAATCAAACAATCCTATTATAGTTTGGGTTGGAAGGGACCTTAATGACCATCTTGTTCCAACCCCTTCCATGGGCAGGGATACCTTCCACTAGACCAGGTTGTTAGTGGAAGGTGACCTTTCCTTAGAAGTTAAGCCAATAGTCTAATAAAGTCACCTCCCAATGCATTTTGATAAGAAGTCTCTCTGTTATTAATCCTCCACATCCTCAAAATCCCCAAAAAATGTCAATAACATAAAGGCACAGCAGTACCATAACACAGTAGAGAAAGTTGTTTTTTTACAAAATACAAGTGAAGCTGAAATATTCAGGTTTAATAAATTCTTAATGACTTCAGAACCACTTCCATTAGACAAATCCATGAAGGAGTGAGGATACAAAAAGTATTTTTGAGATCAGCATAGTGTTTTCTTGAGTTTCCTGTAACTACACTGTGTTGGGTGTGGCTTTATCTTTGCTTAAATCTAGACTCAGAGTGCATTATTTATGCCTTCTGACATATAAAAATTTCAGAACACAATTTTTGCAGATCAGATATAAAAATTACAAACATGTCAGGTTATTTAGATATGAAATCAATATACTAACAAGAAATATGTAACTTCTTGACTGAAAATACTTTGTTTTTTTTTTTGGTTTTTTGTTTGTTTTATTACGAAGAATATTTTCCAGTTCAAGTTTTATCTAGTAAACACTGAAAAATTGTTTTATTGTTCTATTGAAGGTTTTTCTTTCTTTTTTTTTTTTAATTATTATTTTTAATGGGCTCTTTTACAACTGCCAGGGAATCAGCTCTGCCTGACTACAAGATCTAGGTCCAGACAGTCTTCATGGCACTGACATTCCCCATGTTCCTACATGATCAGGTTGGATTTAAAGCGACAGTACTGCCTTTTGCTTTGCTCTGTGGAGCAGAAATGTCATTCAGCAAAAACAAGAGCAACAAAGTGATGAATTCTCTGCCAGTTTAGGACTAAAAATCTGGCAGCATGAGGAAGAGGGCAGGGCTGCAGCAGTTTTAACTTGATTGCCTCCAGCTGTCTTAGAAATGCAGCCTCAGGTCCTAAGTAACCCTGTGCTTAAAAAATGTGTTTAAATGTTAAAGAAAATTAGGAAATTGTTCTCTTTTGATTTGGGTTTGCTTTTGGGTTTGTGCTTTTATTGTGGGGGTTTGTTTGTAGGGTATTTTTCGTGGGTTTTTTTGTTTTGTTTTGTTTTGTTTTTTTAATAATGATCTCTGTTAATTAGGATTGTCAGTAATCCATCTTAAAATGCAGTTAAATGACAGTTTAAAATTAAGGAGAATGGTGGAAGCTCATTACTAAGCTTTCTTTTCCATTCCTGTTGTTACTTACATTTTTATGCTATTGGCCAGGAGGACATCATCACCTTTGTCACATACCATATTTTTTCACATCAGCTATCATGTCAAATCTGGAGTGTAAATGAGTTTACAGTGGATCTTCCAGTGCCATCAATGCATTTTCAACTTCCTACACTGAAGATAAAAAGAAATAGTGCAGCTCAAGATGCCCATAGCTTCTGTTCAAAATATATATATATGAGGGCAGTCAAATGTCTCAAATTGCAATAAAATCTTTGATATTTGGAGAAACCTTCAAGAGGATGAGCTGAGTCAGCTGCATTGAGATGGATAGTATAACATTTATGGGAACTCCTACCACTGCCAGAAAGACAGGTTTACTGCTGCACCACATCAGACAGTCCCAGCCCCTCATTCCACATTGTTATCTCTGAGAGAGAAGGTATTTTATAAGCACTAAGAGAAAGATTATACCTATAGAAACCTTGACTGATCCTGCTTGAAAATCTCTTCACAAGCCTCCTACAACATCAGCTAGGTTTAAATTGAATATTAGAAAGAAATTCTTTACTGTGGGGGTGGTGAGGTCCTGGCACAGGTTGCCCAGAGAAGCTGTGATTGCCCCATCTCTGGAAGTGTCCAAGGCCAGGTTGAATGGGGGTTGGAGAAACCCAGACTAGTGGAAACTGTCCCTGCCCATGGCAGGTGCATTGGAACTAGATGGTCTTTAAGGTCCCTTCCAAACTCCAACCATTCTTTGAAATGTTTTCATATTATCATAACCAAAATAAAATTGGCTTGAATTCTATTTATTTTTTTTTTAATGCTCATTTTCGACCACATCTCACACCTAGCTGAAACTGAATAAATAAATAAATACACAACTACAACAACAAACTAAACCAACAAACAAAAACCACTATCCATGTGCAGGCATCAAGTTTCTACAACTTGTGTCTGTGATGGAGGTGAGTACTGTAAGAAAAAAGCACATATGCAGATTCACATCCATGAACACCTCACATCATCTCTCTCCAAAGTACACACTACTGAAGGCTGAAGACAAAACCAGACTTCATGTGAGAAGGTTTTACTCCCTCTCTGCTAAACCAGGTTCTACAAGTGGGCATCTAAATTCTTTAATCAAAGTATAAAGAGTGCTGAGAGATAGACTATGGGATTTAAAGGCCAGCCCTGATAAATAATTGAGCTAGTCAGCACAAAGCAGTATTCATAGAGAGTGCACGAGATCCTGCTTATTTCATGACCTAGTGACTTGCTTAAAACTCTGAGTTAAACACCTGTCTTAGTCTTGTGTTTTCTGCTGTACTTAAGAACCTAAAAGTGTTTATTCTTTCTTGAAATGGACTGAGAAGAGCAGACTAAGACTGCAAGTGAGGACCACTCTTGATTCAGGGCTATGAGGCAGAGAGTTCCTCCATCCATAGGCCTGAATTTATGCATCTGAGATGGCTCCAGACCTTCCTTGTATCCAAAGTCTGGGCATACAACACATTAAAACAACTATTAAAGTTATTAAAATATAACATGCAACAAAGGACTTGGGCAAGGATTTTGATGCATGGATTTAGATTTTTAAATTTCAAGATAAAAGCAGAATACCTTACAGTTCACACACCTTCATTTTGAGCAAGGTAATTCTATTGCACAGGTTCTGTCAAAGTTTCAAAATGCATTACCTGGCTGAGAATCTTCCTAAATAGAAAACCACAAACACCTAGATCTGAAAATGAAGATTAGAAGTGTTTTGTAAGGATACTGCTGCCTGCTATAAAAACATGCTTCCTTTTTGTCATGTCTCCGCTGCAATTAAAGACTGACCAGTACTAGCTGTTACATAAAACCACTATCTCACTGGAGCAGTAGAAATAATGTTGCCAAGGTGATTCTGTTTTCTGTGATATTCTAAGCATATGGTGAGACAAAAATGCCGTAATACAAAGGCTTAAATCTTGCTGGGCACAAAGGCTACATTTCAACTCTCAGCTGAGAAAGTGGGACTTTCATTACTATGGTAATTCCAGGTAAAAGGGCCAAAAATAGTCGGTTTTTCTACAGACTTAAAAACGAAAATTCTTGAACAGTCCAGAATATCTTAGCGCAGTGGCAGGTTTTTATGAAGATAGTGTTAGTTAACATATTTTCATTACTGTATGTTTCAGTTAAAAAATAGATAAAAATTCCAAGTTATGTTGGATTCAGATCAAATCATCCAGGCAAGCTTCCAGAGAGTGGGCTGTTTCCCAAATGACAGTAATTTCATTAGTATACTTCCTGCGGCTCATCCAACATGCTAAACCAAGCGCTTGGTAGTACGTGATGCTGTCTAAATATTTTGTGCTCCCATAATGACGGTTTGACAAGTGGTTTAACTCTGTTTTCACTAAACTAAGTAGGTGATTTACCATTAACATCAGTATGAAAGGAATCAAGGCAGGTGTTTTATGCAACTGCAGTTTATCGAGTTTCCTTTGACTGGGTGTATTTTGAGGTTATTTTCTGTTTATCACCTGTTTTTGAAGTGGATTGGCCACAAGTGGACAATGGACAGGGGTGACACAGCGGTTTTATTTCTGGGCCACAGAAAATAAGGATTATATTAAGGAAATTCGACACAAGGAATATATTAAGTGAGGAGGATTCCCCAGGATGTTGGAGCGTTTTTGCATCCTGTTGCAATGTGTGGTGGAGCTTTCTGCCTGAAAAGGTCAGAAAGCTGTGCAAAGAGCTCTATATAGAAAACCCATCAATATCTTGTCTATTTCAGCCTAAAGTCTTTACTGCAAATTCTGACCTTTTTTTCCCTAAATTTAGCAGTTGTGTCCTCAAGTCTTCCTTGTTATTTTTCCTCTTATGAGTAAAACTTGAATGAACTCTGAGCAAGAATCACTGTTGCTGATAATATTATTGACATTATTTCCTTATATTCTTCATGAGATTGTATTTCTTTATCTTGTTATCTTGGTAGGAGGTTGGTGGTCGTAATTATTTATAAATCCTACCTCCAGTTCCACCAGGTGACTAAGGAATTGTGTCAGTATGGGATTTTGCAGGATGTGGTTCAGTTGTCCAACTATATGTGTGTCTGCACCTCTGTTATGGTGAGTCCTTAAATGTGGGAATACGTAACAGTTTTGGGAGGAAAAGAGATGAGTTTCAGCATCGCTTTTTTCGTGGTAAACAGCCTTTCACAAGTGATCTATATGTTTTATAATTCTTAGCTGTTAAACACCCACTGCTAAATCTGTCCTCATGTATTGTCAGATCTGAGAGTAGAAAGGCAAAATGATAATGATCTTAAGTCATAGATGCTACACCATGAGAAGTCCAATAAATCTTTTCTAAAGAGTTTTATTATTTTTCTCTGTGCAGCACTTCTACACATTTTCTAATAAATTATTACAGAAAATTGGTGTCCATTTGTAAATTCAGAGTGTCAATGAGATTTATTAGAGGAAAACTTCATAGTAATTAACAATAAATCGAAAAATGCAGAGAAAATTCAGCTTTCTCATCAACTTATACAAGTAGACTATGGTGCTATAATCTAAAAACACTCTAATACATATTTTTTTTTTTTTTCAATGCTGATACAAATAATTATATAGAGTCAGATCTCTTAGGACTTCCAAATTTCAGTCTCATTTTGTTGAGTCCAAAATGTTCAATAACCTTGATTAAATGCCAGCATGGGATGTGAGTCTGAGACATCACATAATAAAGCTGAGTCAAATATTAGTTCTGCACAATCCTGGCTCACCCTACACCACCTTAGGGAGTGCTTTAAACTATTACTACCCAGTGATTTCAGCAGCATTGTTAAGATCACTGTGTTAGCATATTCCCAAAACTGGATTCCTAGGATTGTGGAGAATGTGCAAAAGTTCCTGAGCTACATTTTATTTTCAGGAGGCAAGTTCAGCTCTATTCACATAGAGTTTATATTCTGAGTATGTCTGGTCACAATCTATTGCAGTTATTTTTTTCCCATCATCAAAGCCAGGCTTCAAAGGATGGTAAGGAAATGCAATCACATTGGCCACGAAGGATTGCTGTGGTGGTCGTAGGAATGTCAAAATCTTTCTTATTTTCCTAATACATGTTTATCTTTCTATGCTCCTTTTTTCACTCTTTTTCATTATAGCTAACAAAACCCATCAGAAACAAGAAAAATGCTATCAAGATAAGTAAATGTTAGATTAAGTTAAAAATATTTTAATATGCAACATCTTTGTCTGTAATGGAAATTGAGATGAGATGGAAAATATTCATGGGCATTGGAATGTGATTTTATGTGCTACTAACCTGACAGAACATCTACCAACCTGTTCTAAACAGCATTTTCCCTAAATAATTCTCAGTCATCATTTGAAAAATTAGAATATTTGAAAGACCTTTACCTGCAAGCAAATTACATGAAGCCTCCCTGTTTGTAAAGTTTGATTAATTTCCTTGCATAGGGATGTGTTATTTGGTTGTGTTGACATCCATGTCCTAGAGAATTCTCATGCACACTCAATTTATGGTATTGAATTCATCCAAATTTATTTATTCTGGATACTTCTTAGCTTAAATTCTTCACATCCATTTACAAAGCAAAACAAAACATCTATCTCTGAAGAAGCATCAGAAGTAAAGAGCCTCTCTACCTTGTGGATTTGCTTTCTGGCATTGTCTCATATTGGCAATTAATATTTTAATTTCTTCCTTTCCAAGAGAAAAAAAAAAAAAAAAGAAAAGGCAGCATGAATTAAAACTTTCATTGCATACAGATAATTTTGTTAGGGTTGTTCCTTGTGTGCAGTTGCTGATGTCAATGAAAAGCAGAGCTTACAGCATAGCCTGGACCTCAGCTGGAATACTGGCAGGTTTTCTCTCTTCTCCCTGCCCTTTTATTCTGATGAACCTTGTTAAAATTTTCTGTAACTAAGGTACCCACATTTTTGTCAAATATGAGTACAATTTGTCAGATTGATTTATAAGTTATTAAAGCAGCAGGTAAAGCAACAAAGACATGTGTGCAGTGGTGCAGAGCTGTGCAAGACTTGTTTTAATTAGAAAATCCAACCAATGACAATTGCTCTTACTATTTTTATTAACTAGCTTATTCAGAATATTTTATTCTGAGATGATAACACCAGCAATTTCAATATTATTTAATAAAAAAATTAGCATGTTACTGGTGAATTATGTCACTTCTTTTTGCTTATGGCTCATAAGGCATAAAACTAAAGTAAAAGAAATAAAAGAAAAATCAAAAGAAGAATTAAAAAAATAGTGACAATTCCTTGCTCTGTCATAAATTTTGTTTTGGAAGTCCACAAGTGAAGTTCACAAACGTCTTCAATTTTTAGTCTGGGACAGAATCTGTGAAATTTAATTATGTAGAATATAGTGTAGTATACAAATTACTTCAATATTCTGTCACATCATAGCTCTTCATAAACGTTTGTCTTGCTTTGGGAATGCAGCATTAACAAGAGCTATTTCAGTTTTTTGGAATTACATCTATTTTTCTGGTGCTTTTCTAGTGGTGATGAAATCTCGTGTAAAGGTGACAAAATTGGACGATGTTCTAACATTTCAGTTTGAGATAAAAATTTCAGAAGTTTCATGAGATCAGACACAAAGAGCAGCAGTAGTAAATTCATAAGAGTGATCTCCATCATAATTTGGATTTATTTATAGTATAACCCTGGAAATCCAAGGATTTTAAAATATTTTATAAGCATTAATTAGGGTTTGCTCTGTGGAGCAAGTATGAATTATTAACCTTAAATTTATCTGTGGATAATCAGAAATTTCACTTTAATTTTCCCCTCCATGGCAAATTATATTTGTGTTTTAGTATATTCTGAATAATCTGGATAGTTTCAAATCATTACATCATTACATATGCATTTTTTCTTTGTTTCTCTCTCTCTTTTTTTTTTTTTTTTTTTAATTTGATTTTTGGTCTCAGGTTTTTAGGTTTTATTTTTCAGTACAAAATCCCCCATTAGCTCTGTTCACAGCTAAATATCTTACTCCTGAGGATGTGCTACTATACATGAGAAAGACAATCCCTTTCCAACATTTTTACAATTCAGAAATCTGTTTACTGTGTTTTGCAGTTTTGCATACAAGTCCTATTTCTTTACCCATTCAGTTACATGTCTCTGATGGAGCTTAAATGGGGTCATGTTTGTCTATCCTTCTCTGTGGGTTCCTTATCTGTGGGCTTATTATGTAAGACAGAAAATGGTCTGTGAAATACTTGTAATAACTTTTTTTGTTTTCTTTTTTTTTTTTTAAAAGATTGGGAAGAAGTAAACCATATAGTGGAAGATGAAAGCAAATAATAAAATTAAAATACAAAGATTGACATTCTACTTTCTGACCTGCTTCCATCTAGGTAATTAACCCAGAAAAAGTAAATTTAGTTCCTTTTATTTCCATTTCCCTATCATTTTTAAGGGGAACATTATTATTTTTTCTTTAGAAAAATAAATATCTCTCTGAAAGGAATCTACTTTTTGTTAGTTTTTGTTGGTTTTTTTTTAGTTGTTTTTTTTTGTTTTATATTCAGTCCTGTGCGTATGTAATATCACTGTCACAGGGGCAAATCCTTTGAGGTCACTGTGTTATGGTAATAGATAAACAGTGTTCAAAGCAGCAAATTTTTGGAGAATACAAATGCCAGTGGAAATTTTGATGTAAGCTTCTGACATTAGAGAAGAAGAAGTAGGTTGAATAAGTGTAAAAGTCAGGAATATCCAGATGAAGTTGTGTTTGTGCTGAGTCAGGATCTTAGCTATGTCCTGTCTGTGGATTGCACATGGTGTCTCCATATTTCTTTTGAGTCACATGCACCACTTTTTAATCCCAGAAAGAAACGTGTGCTCTTTCTTGAGAGGCCCAGGGAGTCCAGTGGTTTGCAGCTGCAGGACACCTACTATCTGTATCTTCTCTTTGTGCTCAGTCACTTCAAGACATCCATGATGCACACATCATTTGTTCTGCAAGTCTGACATTTCCCACATGTGTCAGGCTAACTGTGAAATGTAAAGCTCTTTTTCACACATGCTATGCATGTGTCCCCGTTTCCTACATATCTCACAGCCTTACTGAATAGATTTTTCTTCACAGGGAAAAGATCTAACCAAGTAGCAGAATCTCCATTTATGTCCAGTCAGGCTTTTCATGTAGGCAAAAAAACAACCCAAGCATAAGGGCTTAAAATTTCCCATCCCTGCTCCCAACTTTCTCCTCTCCTTCTAGAGATCTTAAAAAACTTCTGGAGCTCTTTGGTCGACATTGCTGTTTAAGGAAGCATACTCCTCTTTGCCTTTCTTCTCTGACTTAGGTTTGGCACAGACAGGATGATCAACTGCCTTATTTTTCAATTTTTACTGTAAGATATAACTAAAAGGATAGTCTTAAAAAGGAGAGGAAAGCAGTGAATATCAGGCTGTCCTTTTTCACAGATGTGGATGAGCTGAGATAGTCTGGGACTAATCTTTAATGTGTCCTGGACAAATGAACAAGAGATGCCAAACTGTGTAAAACCAAGCAGATCTGTGCATACCATTCAGTCATGCCAGCTGCTGGTGGATATTAATCATTGAAATGATCCACAAAATCCTGGCCAAGGCACGTCAGGGGACTTGTGACAATAATTGATATTTTTGGCTGACCTCTGTCTGTTCCTTTAAACTTGAAAGACTTTCCTTCAACCTTGTTTACTAGCAGTTGATGTCATTCACACATAATGGTGACTTGTTGTACCAATGGATCAAAAACCTCCTGACATGATGGTATACTTATTATTTCTGCTTGGTAGTTTCTATCCAAAGTCCTAATACGTCTCCCCTTTGTCATTTTCTGCTACTGGGTTGAATTTGAGCAGTTTTCAAACCCCAATGGGATGACCACAATGAAGAGCGCTGCCTATTTGATTATGCATTTTTTGGCACACACACTGTGCCAGCATTAAACAATTCTAGAAAATATGCACTATAGACTTGACAATTACTGTATCTCAGCATGTGGCTGTCTGTGGTTTTGATGGCTTCCAAACAATGGTATGTGAGCCAGATTGCATGAATAGCCTTGTGTTGTTGAACAGCAGTAATGAGGATGTCAGTAGAGAGCATGAAATAAGCTTTCCTTAGTCATTTAAAGGATTTATGTAAGTATCTGGTCATTTGTCAACTTCATATTACATCAGATGAGGGTCCTATATTTTTGTATCAATGGGTTATACTTGCATGTTCAAATAGGAGGGAAGGCAGAAAATAGCACTAAGTTCCCGTTATGCTCTCCTTAGTGTTGCAAAAAATAGAGGAAAATAACTTAGACTCACTTATGGATAAGGGAATATCTGTAGCTAATACTTGGTTCCCATCCACAATTATCCAAATTTCATGTACTCTGTGCTCCACTGCTGCTGCTGCAGTAACTATAAAACAATAAAACTCCCCATGTAGCATCTAATCATAGATACCACAAGCCACTCTGATGCATATTTACAGATGCAGTAAGTGCTGAGTCCAAAATACAAATACAAATATATAGCACTTCACCTTTGGAAAGGATGTTTGTTCAGAGTTTTTTTATTTATTCAGCCAAATTAGATGTTGCTGAGTGCAAAATACTTCATATAGTCACAAGCCAGAGATACGTTCATTGAAGGATTCATACTGTCTCACACCTGCAGCTGGTAAAGCTGAGCCAGAGCCCAGCGACCAGAAAAATCCAGGATCAGAAGGGGGGAAACAGTAGTAAGGACACGAATTTCTTGTCTTTAACCACTTGCTTCTCTGAACACACTATGGCAGTAAACAGGTTTCTGTCAAACACTTTTTGATTAGATTATTTGTTTATCATAGAACTACAGAATTCTAGAATTCTGGGTTTGGGTTCTAGATTTGAGTTCAAAGGGACCTTAAAGATCATTGGGTTCCAACCTTCTGCCATGGGCAGGGACACCTTCCACTAGACCAGCTTGCTCCAAGCTCCGTCCAACCTCTCCTTCAACACTTCCAGGGATGAGACAGCCACAGCTTCTCTGGGAAAACTGTGCCAAGGCTTCACTGCCCTAAATAACCCCTTTTTTAGTTTGTACTCCTTACTCCTTGTCTTATCACTACAGTTCATCACAAACGGTCCCTCTGGCTTTCCTGCGGGCCCCATCCAGACACTCAAAGGTTTCTCTGAGGTCTCCTCAGAGCCTTCTCTTCTCCAGGCTGAACAGCACCAAACTTCTCAACCTGTCTTCATAGGTGAGGTGCTCCAGAAACTTTATATCTTCTTGGCCCTCCTCCAGACTTGCTCCAACAGTTCCATGTCCTCGTGTTGGGGGTCCCAGATCTGAAGGCAGCACTGAAAGTGGCGTTTCACCAGAGCACAGCGGAGGGGCAGAATCCCCACCCTTCACCTGCTGCCCATGTTGCTTTAGATCTCACCCAGGACATAGCTGGCTTTCTGGGCTACCAGTGGGCATTGCTGGGCCATACTGAGCTTTTTGTCAACAAACACCCCCAAGTCCTTCTCCACAGGGCTGCCCTCAGTCACTTCTCATCCATTCTGTTGGTATGGATGGGATTATTGCAATCCAGGTGCAGAACCTGGCACTTGGCCTTGTTGAGCTTCATGATTTTCACACAGCCCCACCTCTGAAGCCTGGCCAGGTCTCTCTAGATGGCCCATCCCTTCCTTTCAGCATGTCATTCCACCGCACAGATTGGTGTCCTCTACTACAGTTTTCACAGTCAGACATCATGTATATGGTGCTTAATATTCTCCATAAGGAGAGTCTGATGGGATTAGATTTCTGGATGCCATTTTCAGATTTTGCATGGTCCAGAGAGTCCAAGCTCTGTTCCATGAGTTTATACCCTATTGAATGAATGATGACTCATCTCTAAAACTTTTATTTCTTATTTTAGTATTTAGGATTTAATCACTATCCAGTAAAAAGTATGTAGGGATAGTTACAGAAAAAACCCATGAGAGAAAGGCAAGTACCAAAAAACACCTCTGGCACATAAAATTTTATTTTAATTTTATTTTATTTGTTTTTAGGAATAGAAGAAGGGAAAGGAGGTCTTCTGATAAAGAAAACTGTATTTCAAAATTTCTTTGAAGATCAGGTGATCTTTAAAAACAGCTCAGTATTTTCCTCTGATTCTAAGAAAAATAGCTAAATTCATATGTCCCAACATGATGTGGTTATTATTTCCAAATTCTAATGCAAAATAAAGCACAGAGAGATTATATTTCTACCCCAATGTCACAGTGAGGATTTCTTTATTAGCAAATCTCTCTCAGAAAAAGATTGCAAAGACCTTCACTGTGGCCAGAATACATCAGACAGCCTTCTGATGGCTTTGTCCTTGTTTGTCTCTCTTTCTCGATATAAAAAATGGGGTCAGTCTGGCATGTGGGTCTTAAAATGTCTCCAGTATATTTCCCCACCTGCAGGTATTATGGGGTCAGGAGCCTGAGGCTATATTTATCACTGTTCTTGGAAACTTGCATTATTCACTTTAAATATTTTAGGAAGGATCTCACTGGAATGTGAATATCACAGTGAAGTGACTTTCTCCTCAAATATTAATGAAAAAGAAAGCTGAAGGTAACAATGCTGCATAAAAATCATAAACTATGTAAAAGGGACTCTATTAATATGCACCTGTGCTCCTATGTCTGGTACAGAAATAATCCCATGTTTAGAAAGCATTAAAATAACATCCATAGAAGTAACCTCTCCAAAAGGAAGCCTAGTTACAGAAATATTGTTTTAATAGACACATCAGAAAAATTGACTTTGGTCAGATTTGAGCTTCCTTAAAACAGTTTTCATTTCACTTTTTATAACTAACATTACATTTAAAATAGTGACTTACTTTTCAGTTTTGTATTCTCTGTCCACTATGATACAAATCCAGACAGAGTCAGTCCCTGCAAGTGAAGTTTTCTCTTGAGTTCTGAGTTCAGTAAGTAGAAATTAATGAGCTGAATACAAGAAACACAAATATTAAAAATATACTTGAGGGGAAAAATGTGTTAATAGGCTTGAAATGCTTTCTGTTCTGCAGCTGAAGTACCAAATAACTTTTGGAAGAGTCATGAGGAAACCAAATCTGATCCAATGATTTCCCCCCCCCTGCCTCCAGTCTGTCTCAGGATTGTTACAAGAACTGTCAAATTTGCTATGAGAAATGAGGGTTAGAGACCTGAATCTATCTATAACAGCTAATAGTCTGACCATCACCTGCCATATGGGAGAGCTATTTTACATTTCTTTTCTTCATTTTATAGATCAAAGCCTTAAACCTTCTGATTTGTATTTTCAATTCCTAAATATAATCTACAACAGAAGGAGGTTTCTAATTCTCCTATATGGAACATTCCCAGTTTGTCCAAACAGTTAAGTACTAATTAAAGATGGAAGCTAAACCAGAACTCCATGTGAAATAAGGTTTAAAAGTTATTCTAGGGCAATCTTTTACAGTTTTTTAGCTCAATTTCATTCAGGACTAAAATTTCAAACCATTAAATATAATCCCTAAATGTTCCTGGTGGTTTACAGCCTGTAATTCTGACTTTTTCATGTGTATGTGTGACTGTGTATGATTAAATCTCCCCAAAATGTGTTTTCATGATTTAAATATGCATGCTTTTCCCATTTTGACTCAGTTAAAATTATCCTTGTCCTATTGATCCGCACACCTCAAGGGGAAGTACTCTCATGAAGATGCAGTTTCAGGGATGTTCAGACACTGGGAACCATCTGCCTCAACTCTACGAGGCTCATCACAAAGAAGAAAACCATAATGTGGGGTGTCAGGAGGCAGGAATTGGGAGGGCAGCCCTTTGAGAATCCATGTTTCACAAGCAAACTGAGTAATTTCTACCCTATTAATTTTTGCATGAGCCTTTTCATAGGCAGAGCTCTGAGAATGTATTGTGTACAGGGAGGTTCTTATGAGGCTACATTTCCATCTGGAGCCATAAAAAGGTGCTCCTAATCCAACACAGGGACTACAACATGGAACAAATCGTGCTCTAGTGCCTTTTTTATTGGGACTCAACCTGTCCCCTCTATTCTGTTTTTGTTTTCTTTAGTGTAAAAGCACCAGCAGTGGAAAAGGTGGCACCTCCCAGCATGCAGGGGCTGTTAATCTCAACCTCCTTCTGTGCAAAAAATGGTTTAGATTGAGTTAATTATTTAATATCCCCTCGATGGCACAGGCTAGTAAAAAAGATCAGCATGTTAATGCTCCTTTCTAACACTTTCTTCCCAAAAGCCTTTAAGAAATTCATGAATATTTAATGCCTCTCAGTCAGTGCCGAGGAGATGGCACCATTAAGGGTGAAACCAAATGCCAATCCTTGTGTGTGCATCCCAGAGCCACACAAAACCGTGCAGCAAAACCTCCTCGGATGGCTCTGCCCTCCCAGCTCAGCCTTTATGACCAAGCACTAAGGGATAGGCTTTCCCTTGTTTTCTCTTTTTGTCTTTTCCATGCTTTGTTTTTTTCCCCCCACTGGAGGAGGAAATACATCACTCAATTGAAAAATCAACCCATGGCCATGTGTGTTATTTTTAAATCTGACATCTGTTCAAAACCGTGTAAATGGGCCTGTGTTAATGCATAAAAAGTATAAAAAGTATTCAGTCTTAAACAGAGGGAAATTATGTTCACTCACCAGGGAACAGCAAGTCTAGCTGACTTTTTTTTCTAGACAGATTAGAAAAATTCTCATCTTTTTACTTGGCATTCTGTATGAATTTGCTAAAGTAGGAGTGGCTGATTTTTGATATGTATGTGGTTAATGCATCCTATAATGTATGTGCTTTAAAATCTCCTTTTCTTGTCTGTTGCCTAAAATGAAATAAGCAGAATAATCCACCACATCTATATGCTTAAGTGGATCAATGTTTGCTGCAAAGTAGTAAATGTTCACTTTAGGTTCTGCAAAAACACCTATCACTGTTTTTACATGAAAAATTATATTTTAATTTATGAGGATTCTTTTGTATTTCAAATATCCATTATGAAAAACCATAATTTTGCTAATTGAACTTGTTTCATTGTAAATAAGCACACAACAAACTGGTTGAAGACTGAAGGTGTCAAAATGATTCAAATTTTGCATTGCATTATGGAAATTGTGGTTTTCTTAGTTCCTGTCTTCCCATATCTTCTGAGGGTACAGTCTGTGGGGAAGAACATACTCAAGCAAACACACTGATTAATCTACTGTTACTTTCCTCACTTCTCTAAATGGGCAAAATAATGGACATTATTATTTGATAAGATAGTCTGACTCATAATTGTGATATAAGCATAAGGAATTTAAACAGCATCAAGTTGCACTAAAGACTTTGGAAAATTAAGATAGCAGCATTTTCAAATATCAGACCAACTCCATTACTTGTTTAAAAGTTAATCCTAAACCTATTTGAAGATTCAACATTATTGTGAGCTTCCTCATTTTTTCATTAAAATACAAAGGTTTTTTAAATCTGTAAATCCAAATGTTAATTAAAAGACTGTTGTCAAAATGATAGATTTTTTTTTTTAAATCTTTACTTTTAATTCTGCCTAATCCTCATAGAGGAAAGGATCCAGGTAAGTTAATTTTTCTCAAGAAAATAACAAAGATTGAAGTTTGCAAAATGTCAGCTGTAAAAATGGGAAAGGCATGCTCACACTTAATGAGGCTCTCATAAAGACATTATTTTGGCTCTGTTTTTGATTTTAAGAGACAAGCAACAGTATAATAATATATTTATTTTGACAGACAAAACTCAATATGATAGTATATCGATAGACCAATTGGTTCCAAAGAAAACTATGCTTATTTGATAGACATAAAGGTATATAACCAACAATCTCCAAAGTTCACTACTTGGGAAAGATTTCGCTAAGCCATATCAGAATGCTGAGGTCACCCCAGTGGAGACCAGCACTATTTGGAACAGGGAGGCAGCATAGGTAAGTCCCCAACCACAGTGCTGGAGAGTGGGCACTGTTGCCATTTAAGAAACAGCACTCAAGTTACTTGATGTGTTGTGTGACTCAGTTTCTCCTCTGAAATATTCAGTGAGCCATCAAGTTTTGTGTTGAGATTAAACAAAATGAAGATTGAGAAGTTTGGATACAGAGGAACACATGAAGCTAAAATAGACCACCTATTTCCTCCTTTTTCAACAAAAAGTAAAATGCAATAAAGTAGATGTGTAACAAGTTAAAACAGGACACGATTCAAAAATGTTCTATTGTGGACTGAAGACCACCACAAAAGAATGGGAACTTAGAAGATTTTTCTTTATTTCTGACAGCTTTGTGCAGCTGACAGTGCTTTCATAATCCATGTGAACAGGACTACTGGCGCTGCCTCCTAGGTCCTGGGGGATTCTTTTGATCTAACAAGTCAGTGCCATTATTAGAAAGGCTGTGGTGTAAATGCAACATCATTGCACAATGTCAATTTAGCTTTGCATGAACCACTTGGCTCGCGACACTCTAAATTTAATACTGTGCTACAGATAAACCAGAATAAATATTGTAAGAACAAAGCTGTCACAGAAACACACTCAGAGTGTTTCGACCCCATTCAAAGGCCCTTCACTATAATTGTCTCTGACAGAAGGCTCCTGTACAGTAAGTACTTTAGTTGCCAATGACCTTAAACACGATTATCATTAGCCTTCTTGTAATACTGCCTCTCCCTTGAACTCAAATTACTGTGCTCCTCAGATGGTTTTGTAAAGAGAGCTCAGTGTTGTAGTTAGCATAATTCAAGCTGTTTTAATCAACGCTGTGTCCTTTGTAAATAAAGCTGCGTTCTGAAATACATGCTGTAATAATTACATCCATAATTTGTTAGAGTTATTGAAATAATTTTGACTATACTAATTTGAATTGCAGTTACAAACAAGCTGTAAGGAAACAAGCAGATAATAATACATACATTAGCATCAAGCTGGAAGTTGGCTCTTGTTTAAGCTAAGAATTTGAACAATTTAACCAAGTTTCAGAGGTGGAAAACTGCCTTCATTGAAAATGAAACTCACCTGTGATCTCTAAACCTTTCTAATCTCAAAAGAAAATAAAAACATGTCATTTTCCTGCCTCCATTGAAAGTACCCAAAATCGATGTCTTGCCAAAGACCAACCAGCACACAACAAAAGAGCAGAGATCCCATCAGCCATAGGATGCCTCTGCAAAAAGTAATTTTCATGACGTAAAGCAGTAAGTAAAAGTCCTTTAGAAACAAATCTCTGCAGACGCATTTTAGAATTCAGTAATTGCAAGACACAGAGACATTAAAAATAATGAGAGACAAGTAAGGATTGTCCCCAAACCAGTTTTCTAACAGACATCTCATATAATCTTTTTCATAATCCAACCCCCTCTTAAATTGGGTATATTTCTCTTTTTCTGATCCTAAATGAGCAGTGGTTTCCTGAATGTCACTGGTTTTATTGCTAGGAAAAAATATAATTTTTAACCTAGATTTACTATTATTTATTTTCAACTTATCATTGTAATTTTTTCATAAACTTTTCTTCTCCCTTCCTGGTTTGTTCAAGGGTACATTTTTATTGCTCAGACCCAGCAGGCAATAATGGTAATAATTAAGAACAGTATGAATTGCATTCAAGTATTTCCTTAGAAGATTATTATCAATGAAATATTGCATATTATGGAAAAAAAAAAAATAAAATATAACGTGACTTTAAACTTATGTGATACTAGAAACTAGCTGTGCAATATTTACCTTTGTTTCACTAAAGTTAGTCATATAATGTTAACTTGATTGATTTTATATCATATTAATTTAAGAAAATAAAATATATAAATAAACAAAAACAACCATCAATGCCTGTCCTGACTAGTCTTGGAGAAAAATCATTAATAACTTTCTCTAGTAATACAATTCAGCTTTAAAAGAGATCATGGGTGCCTAGGCAGACAGCACCTTATCCATTGTGCAATTAAAAGATTCATCTCTTTCTTCTCAAATATCATTGGCATTTTCTACGTGCACCATATCAAATATTTCACTGAAATCCAAACAAATGAGATTTAACATATTCCCCAGAGGAAATCAATTATCTTCTCAGCGAAAGGTACCCAGCTAGTTCAGCTTGGTTTAAATCTGATCTTAAATATTATAACAAGGCTTCTTTCTATTCCCTTATTTGTTAAATCTCTGAGGGCAAGCTACCAGGCCTATAGCCCATTGTAAAAAGTGAAAGAGTTTCCTTTTTCTCAGATATGGGAGAGCATATTCTGTATAAGGCATACTGTTCCATCTCTATATTAATAGGGCATTGTATTTTTCTCTGATTTGTGCTGACATATATATATATACATACACAAAAGATTTTGTACTGCAAGTCTCACTTGCACACTGATTTAGTACTCAATTTCAATTGAGATTTGATATGGTTTTGTTTTGTATTGTTTAATTTTTCTGCCTAAAAATAAAAGTCTAATTCACACAGGTGTCAATTCAGTGAAAGGCTGTCATCCTGTTAATACAATGAGAGTTAAACCAGATGGTTTTAATTTTCTATATCTATAGCATGTTTACCAGGCATTTTAGTTTTTCCTGTAGCCATTAAGTTTTTGTCTGCATCAGATTCAACAGGCATGTCCAATGTTAAAAAATGATAATTGGTGATGACATTTCAAATTAGATATCCAAAACCTGGATATTCAAAGCTGTTTGGGCTCCAGTTTGCTGTTAATATTTTTTGTTTGTTGGGGTTTTTTTGTTTTTTTTTTTTAAGAATTTGCTGATAATCTTCATGGCCTTTAGACTTAAAATATGGTGATAACACAATCTTCATTCATTATTCTTAGTGCTACAACATCACAAAGGTCAAAAACTGTCAGGAGGACCCATGCTCTGTAAGGAGAAGTCTTACAGAACTATTGGATAGAAACCAGTGTGACATCATTTATTGTATTCTTTTATTTTTTTTTTCCTTCCTCCTTTTCCTCTGCTTCTTAAATTTAGAAGGAAACTTGGATAAAATATTATTTCCATGGAAAGCAAATAAAAAATAAACAAACAAAAAAAACACAACAAAATCTCCCTAAAAATAAATAAACATTCAAACAAATTTCAGGTTTCAGACTTTGCTATCTAAGCAAGTTCATAAGACACTAATGATGTAAGTCCCCATTTCTTGTGGCCTACTGAAGCAACCAATTTGCATCAAGACAGCCAAAAGTAGTAAAAATGTTGAGCAGCAACCCTAAAACTGTTGAGCAGCAACCCTATTTTACCAGCCATCTGCATTCTCATCCCAAGTCTCACTGGAATGACTTAAAGTCTTCTCACCATGAAGCTGATAGGTGGTACTTACCTCCTAAAGGGAACAGCAAGGAGAATTTGCTTATAATGAGACCTATGATGGAAAGAAAAAAAACAATCACCAAGAGCTATAAAACAGCAGGTGCTAAAATTTATGATGTCTGGACTTGTAATTTCACTCACTTACCCTGAGGGAATGTTACTTCCCTCCCTTCGACTTTCTCAGGGGTTCATTATCCTGGTTTTTCTCCCTGAAGTGACAAAGGAGCCACAACTTTGCTCAGCAAGGTGAGAATCTGTATCAAAGCTCTTCATTTATGGTAAAAATGACCTAAAGAGCTTACCAGATCATTCAATTCTGATTTTTTTTTTCATTATATCTTTCTCAAACTGAAGAATTTCACACAGAAACAGAGAAAGCCTAAGTTGTGGTCACTGCCTCTGATCCTCCTACTTTTATTTTGTGCCTTTCCAGCAATGATTTATAACCATCTGTATTTATAGAATGAAAGAGGGTACCAAGAACTCTTCTACCTATAGGTACTGCACAAAAGCCTTGCATGAAGACAGCCAGGGAAGGATTTGGAATGAGATGGTCTTTAAGGTCTCTTCCAACCCAAGCCATTCTGTGATTCTGTGACAGAACTGCTTACATTGAGTCTCTAACAATTGCAGGAACCTGTAGGAGTCAACAAAGGAGAAAAAAAGGCCAGAAAGAAAACTGTGCAGCAAATATGCCCTTGCTAGGCATAGAGGAAGATGAAAGAGTCATGTAGCTCTAATGTGAAGAGAGAAATAGGACTAGGGAAGAACAGCGGAGTAGAGAGAGCAACTAGAGAGGCTCATTCACACCACTATTTGCATTTTTTGACTGTAAACTTCTTGGAAGTTAATGGGACTCGCTTCAAATAGTGTACTAAAAATTATACAATTCTGTAGAGTTACAGAAAATCTATTATTGTGTTTATTATGAAGAAGATTATTTTAAATACCGTTACTTAAAATGCGGAAAAAGAGAGGGTAATCCACCTCAAAATCTTAAATGCTGCACATTGAGCAACACTGGTAGGGGTTACTTAGGAGTGTTCAAGAAAATTAAAGCAGTCAGCTCAGCACACAGCTGTGGAAATTTCAGTTCTCTACATCAGGGTGAGTTTTAAGATGGTTTCAAGAAGGTTAATGAAGTGTCTCAGCAAATATTCATTATGTTGAGCTTTTCCTATGTGTGCAAGGCAGCATGAGAAAAAAAAATCCAACCCTCAAGTTGCTTATTTAAAACATTTGAGAGCACAAATGTGCCATGGAAGGGAAAATTTTACTGAAAACTGAAATGATTTCCTTATTATTTTTCTCTCTAGGACCAGAATTCTTTAGAAATACAGTAGGTATATCAGAAAAACTGCGGACATAAAGCATATATTCGAGCTCATTTTAATGAATATATTCACTGAGGAGGACTCTTATTCCTACCTTTTTTATGTCAAGTCTGTAGACAGGAAATTGTTAGTTCCTGTTCAACTTGGTACTGAGCAGAACCCTGAAAAAGCCTGAAGTCCTTAGCTGCAGAGAAAAATAAGTCCCAGGTACAGGACTTGACAGTTCCCTTTGATGAACTTCTTAACACTCCCATGGGTGCATTTGTCCAGGTTGTTGAGGCCTCTCCAAAGGGAGATGTAATCATTTGGTGTATCAGCCACTCCTCCCAGTCTTTCACCAGCACTGTGCCATCATGTCCATGTGCTTCATCTCTGGAATAATTCCTCAACTGCCCAGAAGAACCAGGCCTTGCTTTTCTGAAGTGACAGATTTCAGCCTGGTTTCCAAAAGCAAAAGGGTTCCTGAAGATGTGATCTCATTCTGCCCATCTCAACTGTCAGTAAATTTAACTTCTCCTAATATCTTTTAATGTTGTTGTCAGATTCAATAAAATTGGAAAGAAATACTTAATTCCAAAAGACATCAGGTTCCTGTACATCTGGGTGAACAAAAGAAATATTGTTACTACTTAAGAAAAGGTATAAGTCTCTCCACTTTTATTGATTTAAAATTGTATGTCAATAGCAGATAAAAAATCAACATATACATATTTGCAGATTGCCAGTAGAATATTCCAAATCTCTCCCAAGTATAAACTGAAAAATGTTTGGACAGAGAAGCTGGGATGAGTTAAGGCATTGGTAAGATAAAATAGTTATGTACAAAGAGTATAATACAGAGCCAAAGGGGAGTCTGAGGAAGAGATATGCGTAAGATCAGAAGAGTAACCTGATGGCATTCACAAATATGTTTAGGAATACTGAGGAAAATAGGAGGCTGTGAATCACTGGAAAAAGTGGAAGGGCTCAGGGGTACAACCAGAAAAGTGGCACAGGTGACAAATTATATAAACCATGAACTACTTTCTAAAGGTCCTTTACTCACAAAACAACTTCTAAATATTGTGGAACCTGTTTGACAATAAGTAATTCTGCTTCTTTGCAACTTCCTTCTTTTCTGCCAATCAGAAAAATTATGGCATAAGTATGCAATTCAGTTTGATAGAAGAGGGGGTGAAGGGAAGAAATAGAAATATTGAAACAAAAGAGAAAAATTTACAAGTTAAAAATGTGTGAAAAACTGTTAACACTGAGTGTAGATGTAAACAAGTGGTAAAAATAATAGTATGCTAAATGATATGCTGTTTTTGTTTTAGTAGGAAAAGGCCACAGAATAAGAGAGTTTACTACTGTACCTGTGACTTTGACCCTCCTGCTTTATTTCATAGGGCAAAAATTTGTCCTTGTGCTGAGTATAACTGTTGAGCTGAAACATTTTATTTGCAAATATATATCTTGTATTGGATTTTTGCTGTTATTATTACAAATAAGACACTTAAGCATGAAGATCTTTTGTTAGGGAGGCTGAGTTAGTCCAATGTTAAGTGCAGGGAATAGCTTTATCAGGATGGTCATGGAGTTATATATAATAGATGGGGGAAAATACTGCTATTACCTACCAGGATGTGTCATTTGCTTCCACACTTAAAGGGAGAGGCTGTCAGACTCAGATTAATGCTGCTGGGTTCTTTACCAGAGTCTAAATCAAATTGCTTTATATCAGCTGGAGAGAGCTGAGGAGCATTTGGCTATGACAATTTCTTTTAGGCACCTTTTTGTTGTTGTTGTTTCTTTTTCAAAACTGTTTCCACCTCTTAGGAAGTATCATAGAAACTAGTCACACCATTCTTTTTCTTGTTAGGATCACCCCTGTGGGAGATAGTCACTGTTGTAAGAAGGCTGGTTTTCTTCTCCTCTGCATGCTGCCTCTGGATCATTGTGGAAGGGCAGGGCTACACAGATGTCTTTTTTCCATGATGTGATCAACATCATTGTCATGTTCTCGCCTCCTGTACTCAATTGTTCCTGCTGTTTGTTGTATCAAATCCTTCATAGAACTCTACACCTCACCTTTTCTACTGTTTGATGTTTTTCTCTTGTTGGAAACAAGATTTCTTCTATCAGTGTCCAGCCTGAAATGCCTCCCTTGGGCCTTGAACCAGTCTCTTTTGACTAGCAAAGTGCAGCTGCTTGTTCTGTCTGTAAATGTCCTCCTTTTTACAGCTCAGACATTTCCTCTCTCCATTTGCCATCACCTCAAATGCAGTACCCTTTATACAGCTGTTACTGATTGAACATCAATTATTTTTTTTTCTTCCTTCTGTTACCCATTACACAAGCAGTAGCGTGGCCTGCATCAAAACGAACTTGTTTCCCAAGAGCTGATCAAACTTTTAATGACACACAGAACACAATTCTTTCCTCATGTTTCTCTCCTCTACACCTACATTTTTTATTCCTTTCAATTTTCTATTGTCCTTCTCTTGTCTCTTTCTACCCAGATCACAGTTTACAACATCTGCAGCATCTTTTAACTCTTTGCCGCTTCTTTTTCTGCTTCTTTTCTCCTGTAGAAATCTCACTGGCATGATTTCTTTGTCTTCTTGAGGCATTGATATGATATTTTTAAAAAAGTCAGCTGCATATCCATTTTTTAACACGTTTTTGTTGACAATTTGCAATATCTCTTCCTCTGGGCTGTGTGTGATGCCAGTACAAGTGAACTATCTGCTCTGATATGCTCCTTTTTTTTTCCAGTATTTATATAATTTGTAGTTTCATATCGCCATTTCTCTCTTGTCTTTATTCTACTGGCAATTTTACTTAATAAATCAAAAAATGCATGGACAAATCAGCTATATATATTTCTACTCTGACATGCATCTGGATTGCCAACCATCTGGCTTAGCTTGTGGAGAATGAATTTTTCCTTTTTTTTTTATTAATTCAGCTTGTGTTCCTGATGGAGCCAGCTGCTGGTCCAATCCAATTTCATCTCTACTGCAAAACCTTGTTTTGCAAAAGATGAAAAACATATCCTGTAAATCTCCAGTAACTGCATAGCAGGTTTGAAGGATTCAAAGGATCTTTCTTTTGGAAGCATTCAGCAGCCGACAGTTCTTGCATGCCACTCTATTGCAACAAATGTTCTGCTGTGCTCAATATGAGCCTTGTGATTTCTTGCACGTGAGCTGAACTCTGAGGCATTGACTTTGATGTGCCAAAAGTTTTTCCATATCTCATATGTATCTTAGACAAAGTTTGAGCAGTTGGAGTACTAAATCCATAAAAGATTACCGGACCCGGTTCCAATCAATAATCACCCCGTGGAAAATCAGGCCCATTAATCATGTCATGAAATCACAGACAATCACCACTTTGCAATTAGTGTTGTTCTGTATTGGAGGGTCAGTGCATTCTGTAGGGAGCTCCTGATGCAGCAGGTTGAGTGAATAAAATGTGTGTATTTATTTATGTAACTTACACACAAAATCATGGAATGGTTTAGATTGGAAGGGACCTTAAGGACCACCTAGTTCCAAACCTTCTGCCATGAGCAGGGACACCTTCCACTATCCCAGGTTGCTCCAAACCCTGTCCAACTTGACCCTGAACACTTCCAGGGACAGGGCAGCCACAGTTTCTCTGAGCAACCTGTGCCAGGGCCTCTCCACCCTCACAGCCAAGAATTCCTTCCCAATATCCCATCCATCCCTGCCCTCTGGCATTGGGAAGCCATTCCTCCTTGTCCTGTCCCTCTAGGCCCTTGTCCAAAGTTGTTCTCCAGCTCTTCTCTGGAAGTGGCTCTAAGTTCTCCCTAGAACCTTCTTTTCTCCAGGTTTAACAGCTCCAGCTCCCTCTGCACATATTCATAGGAATATATACTACAAGTATATGGTAGTATTGAGCTTTGGCTTAGATCCCTCTCAGGGGTTGGAGTCAAATCAGGTAAATTTGTACCAAATCCAGCAGTCAGGCTGCTCTCATGCTTGATCCTTGAATATTTTTCAGGAATAATGGTTATAATGGTTATTAGTTTTTGCTAACTAAAACCAAAGTTCTTTTGTACTTCTTGTTAAGAAGGAGTTTCAGAAAACAAAAAATGAAATTTTCTCTTTGTATTTTGTATTTCCACTTATGACATCAAAGTTGAGAGAATCTTAACTCTTTTCTAATATTAACAATTGTCTATGACAAGGTATAGAAGCTGTGGATGACTTGTGGATACAGAAGTTGTGACTGATTGTGCTTTTGTTTAGTACCTTTAAATTACCATGGATGATTCTGATGATTTAAAAGAGGCTAGGAAATTTTTCAGCCACTTACAATTTTACCCATGAAATCCTGACTGCGGCTACACATGTTGAAAATATTCTATAGATTGGAAATAAATTGAAATTATTTCTTGGGGTTTTTTTTTGCAAGGTAATGTAAAAGTTTCATCTGTAGTCTTTTTTTTTTATTTTTTTTTTTTTTTTTTTTTGATTTTTTTTTTAAAAAAAAAAAAAAAACACTATTTGGGCAGTTGACATTTTTCAGAAGAATTTGCACTTAGATGTCAAAATCTCTTAAAAAAAAAAAAAATTATTTTCTCTGAAATTCCCATTTTCCTTGTGCTTTACTCCATGTAAGACAGGATGACTCTATCAGACTCCTTTCTTCCCACACAGCCAGGAGGATGTCTGGCTCCTGCTGATTGAAGTACAATAAGAAAGTTTTACACAGTTTTACATAGTCTGCTCAGCAATCACACAGTTACTGCACTGTCCTCCACTACATCAGAATATGTTGTTTTTGATAAGCTGTTGGTGTCTGCTGTCAAACAGAATGCAGCATGCTTTATTACCAATTCCAGCCAAGTACACATTTCATCTTTCCAGTTCACTCAACAGCACCTTTTGCTTCAGTTTTCGTTCAGCAGCACCGCAGTTCTTCAGCCTGCTCCACCACTTTGCATCCAGCTGTGTTTTCTGGCTGATAACTGTCACACCACATCCCAAAAGTCTGCTGTGAGAAGCAGCCCCCTCCTCCTTTTGATCCACCGTGGTCCCACACATCCCAGGTTCACTGATTCCTCGTCTGAAAGAAAACCTCTCAGCAAAGGTCTCCTGTCTGTCTGAGTGTTATTCTCATTCCCTTTAAGTGTTTTATTTGGCATGATGAATGATCCCTACTTTCCATACCTAAAAGATCACTAGTCTGATGAAAATGAACAAAGAGACAGGAGCAGTAATAATTATTATTCAAATACAGGCTCAAGTTCCCGGGGAAAACTTTCCTAGTACCATATAAAAACAGGCTCTGTTTCTTACAGTTTGTCTTCTAAGCCTGCACAGGAGACATAGATGGAAAAAAAAAAAAATAGAAAGTGCAAGATTGAAAGAACAAAAAATAATGAAAATATCTGTATTGGTATCCCTACGTCACCAGAGGAATCACCGGTGAATGGATCACTTTGTGATGACCTGGAAAGCTCATCAACTAGTCAATTGCAGGGAGTTTGGAACTAGGTGATCTTTAAAGTCCCTTCCAACCTAAACCATCCTACAGTCATATAAGCCCAGGATTTGGGGCAGAGAAGGAAGATGATGGATTTTCTTTCCAGAAGGATAAAGAGACCTTGTACCTCACTTCGACTGTGGTTCAATTCTTAAACTGATATAAATTCTTTAGGTGAACTTTACCTTGCAGCTAATATATTCAGTAGGTGTATCTACCAATTATTAAGTTTTTAGTTTGAAACAGCTGCTTTGTCCTCTCTGTAGTTGGCCATGCTGTCAATTATTTTCATTTTTAGAGGACTAAAGAGAGAAAATCTCGCTGATTTTACAAAATCAGCCTGACAAATTCTTCAGGATCCCTTAGTGAGAGATGGATGAATGTTCTTTCAATAGAGAGCATACTGGATTAATTTTGACTAATTTTTTAACTTTTCCCTTGTCTATTTTTGAAAGGCCTTAAGCAACTAAAAAAATCTTAGGACTAAGATTAAAAGTTGGTCCCTGACTCCCAAAACATGACCTAGAGCAACTGCCCTCTGTCTCCTCTCAAAGTGGCACAGGAGGACTATCTAAAGTTTTTGTGCTCTAATCCACAACCAGCAGAAACCAGCTTTACACTGCTAAAGCTAATGGAAATGTTACTTTGTAGATATATAGAAAGATCTGGGCCTCCAGTCATGAACATTTATTCTAGGTTTATTGGCCAGTAAAGGGAGCCTGAGGATTTTTTTTACTTCCTGAGTGTATGGGCCTTTTGTATTTTAAAAAGTTATTGGGCCATTAGGTTTAATTGAATGTACAGCTTAATTACTGGGAGCCTCTCAGACCAGAACACGTGCTGTGCACTTGCAGTTTGATGCGTCTGCAACCGCACAACTTTACAGGGATGCTGCTTCTCAGGGATGAGTGCTCCTCCCTGCTGAGACAGGCAATTCCTGCACCTCCTTCCATCCTATCCCAGTAAATTTGCTCTTTGGACATCTGAGTTACAACTCTCTGGGTGGATGTTCTCATTTTTTCATACTGATATTCATATTTCTCATTCAGAATACATGCCGAATTTATACCAGATCACCTCAGCCAAGACATCTACCAAATAGGAAAACAAGAGTAGCTGCAGGTGAGCTTGTTTTTGAGATAGAGAAATTACAAAATCCTTTTAAAGAATATTTTGCTGTATTATGTAGATACCTACCTATGGAAAAAGAAAGTGTTATTGCACCTAAAAATCCCCTTCTGCATTTGCTGAATTGGAGCTAGGAAGCAATAATTCTTCATCCTAGAAATATAATGAGAAAGGTGTCAATATATCTTTGAGAACAGAGGAAAAACATGGAAAAAAAGAAAGGGAATGGAAGATTTGACACACATAAAATATATCTGTAGCTTGCACAGCTACAGAGAGCATCCATAAAGTCACACGATCCAATTGCAACTGCATTTATTAAGGCATGTTTCCTACTGTGTCTTCAGACTCCATTTGGTTCTTTCACCAGGATGACACACATCAGTGAAACAACTGAGGCTCAGCCTTAATGCAGAGAAACATTGCTCTCTTATAAATGCAGAAGACATTTAAGACACTGTTAGAGCCCAGTTCAACATTTTCAAATATATTTTTACTGTTGTGTTTTCTGCCTCCCCCTCTCCCTTCCATACATCCTGCACTGCCACTGATCTTTCTAGTCATGAGAAAATGAAATATCTAAGCCAGGAAAACATGGTGTCTGCATTAATTTATTCTCATCTCTGCATGAGAATTAAGACAAGCTGAAGTGTTTCAAACGGCCTCTCTCCCTCCCTTTCTTGTCTTTTTTCCCTTGTTTCTTCCAGACAGTGAATTTAAGAAACAGCTCAAAAAGCAATGTCTGAAAGGTTCCCAGGGCTGAACCCATTACTGCCAACTGATCGTATTCACCTGAACAGAAGCTATAACACTGATATATGGTGTCAGCAATAAATATGTTAAGAACAAAAAAAGTGTTAAAGAAAAAGGTTTAACATGGCTTGAAATTTTTTTTGCCATCTGTCCGCTGTGATAAGGTCATGTCCCTTAGAGCCAGTTGGCTCCATGTTACAGCGGCTGTGATTAACATTAAATGAACAGTTTGAGACTGTGGTGGCTGCAACTTGTGATTGTGGGGATTTAAGATTGTTTGAGCAAACCCTCTGTTCAACCATAATATATTTATGTTGTGGGTCAATGAAGTTAAAAATATACCTAAACTGCATTCTAATTAGACAAATAATTTTCAAGTTCTAAATGTTATAACAGACATGCAATTAAAAATGTTCTTCCCAGAATCATATTTTTGTTATTCCATCATGGTTGAGAACATTGGTGGATATTTACCAGGCTGTTGTTTATCCCAAGCAAAATCAAAATATGCTCAAATATCATTCTTTACAATTAAAATAGTGACAATATTTTTGAAATCTTCAATAAGTCCCAACTTGAATTCTGAGCAAATGAATTAACCACTTCTACAATCATTTCACCTATTCAACTATTTTATTAAAAAAAAGAAATTTCTAGACTCTTTAGCAGAGTCTAAATATTTATTAATTAAAGTTTAAGTTTAAATTGCTAAGTCACCAGAAGAAGAACAAATGGATGCCTTCATCTTTTTGAGATGATATTCAGAAACACTAAGTATCAAAAATACTTTTATTTTTCAGAAACTGAATAAACATATGTACATATATTCAGTCGCTTGAGAATTATGTGTGAGGTTTGGTGTTTATGCGTTCAACTTGATTTTACCTTGTACAGTTCTCTGTACCATGCAGGTTATGTTATATGTATTTTAAAGTTAATGGCAGCCAGGTTTTTATCTTCTTTGGCAAGGTGCATTCATTCTTAAAAAATGCTTTCCGTCTTGGTATTTACTGTCTTATCCAATAAAGGCCAGTAAAGTTACAAAATTTTGTGCCTTGGTCCATGATCATAATAGAAATAATCTTGGGAGCTTTAAGAAAACACAACTTTATTCTTCTCTTCACCCAAATGTTCCATAAAGGGAGATTTATCTGTATGCTAATGATGTCTATTATGTGCTTTAGGAAAAGGACCAGAGAATGAAAGCTGTTCATTCAGTGAGACATTATCACTGCTGGCATCATGACACCTTCGATATAAAACACCAGCAGCATCACTTTAAAATATTTTAAATCCTCAAGTTTCTATCAGCAGTTAGCAGGAGGAAGCCGTAGACATTCATCTTGCAGGACCTTGCTGGCACTTCTGATTTCCTCTGAAAGGTTTTAATTGAGGTCATCAGATGCCATGAATTTTAGCATAAATACAGTTTAGAAGAATTCAACCCTGTCTAAGAATTACTCAGTTAGCAGAATTGACTGGGGCCCTTTTGGCCCTACCAGACCTTTGGTTCATTCAAGGTCCTGGCAAAGTTAGGCACAGTAATGTTCCTCTGTAATTGATAGCAAACTCTGCTTCATCCTACACCTGCTCATCAATTAAATGTGACTCCTACACTCTTGAGGATGGTCTACAAGACTTGGGTCTGTGAGTCTGATGTTTCTCTATTCTCTGCCACTACCTCTGCAACTTCAAATTAGCTCCTGAATCTCTTGCTGCTCCAATTTTCTCAGCTGTTAAACAGGAATAACCAGGATTTGCTTGTCCATTTGTTCCATACATCAATTGTGAGTGAATATCACTCGCTGCATTAATTTTCATTATTCAGAACAAGCAGGTAGTGGTGGCACCCAGGAGTGCTGGGAATAAGAAAGGGACAAGCACTGTTCACATGGACTGTCACTCCTGGACTACTAAATGTGCAACAGTGTTCCTTGCCTGAAGGACTTCAGAGTGAATAAAACACAATCAGGAGGCAACTGCACTCAGGGTTACAGCCTTGAATGTCCTGCTGCTAAGTGAAGTGCTCCTAGAACAGCTCAAAACCTCTTATAAATTCTGTGTGTTTCAAGTCAGCTTCTGAAGCTGGAAGCTGGTTGAGTTGTGACCCAGACCACAGAATCATGAAGTATTCTGAGTTGGAAGGGACCCACAAGGATCATCAGGTTCAGCTCCTGGTTCTGCATAGGACACCCCAACCATCCCGCCACGTTCCTGAAAGCATTGTCAAAACTCTACTGGAACTCTGTCAGGCTTGGGACCATGACCACTTCCCTGGGGAGCCTGTTCCAGTGTATGACCATCCCCTGAATGAAAAACTTTTTCCTGATATCCAGTCTAGATATAGATGATAATGTAGGATAGAAAGCCGACTCTTTGAGGGAGATTTATGTCTTTATTCTAAAATTGGAGCTATCATCACTAAAGTGGAAATGCTGCTAAAATATTCCCCAAATCACAAACTTCTCCAAAGCATCTTGGTAAACTATAATCTTCTAAAAATCTAGCGGCAAATCCTCAGTCTACCAAGTCATAAAATTCATTATGCCTGCAAATGACTGTGGGAGGGATTCCTGTAATTCCCTGGGCTAGGAAGTTAAGGAAAGGGAGGAGGGTTTCTCTCTGAAGCTAAAAAATTCTCAACTGCAATAAATTATCTATGCATCAAAAAAGCCCAGCCTTTATTACTATATGGGATATTGATAAGGACAAGACTATAACCAGGACTTTGAAGCATAAAGTGAGAAAAAAGTGTTTCAGTTCTGCCTTTAATATTCTATTTAGACATCATCCTGACTGTCCAGAATTACTGTCTGTTGGGAGAAACTTAAAATCTAGCTCAGCCTTGTAAATTTCAAAGGTGTGGTGATTCATAAAATCACAGAATGTTTTGAGTTGGAAGGGACCTTAAAAATCATCCAGTTCCAGCCCCCTGTCATGGGCAAGGTCACCAGGTTGTTCCAAGTCCCATCCAACTCATCCTTGAACACTTTCAGGGATTAGGCATCTACAGCTTCTCTAGGCAACCTTTCCCAGTGCCCCAGATGCACCTAAGTTCACAGCAGAATTAAAAAGACCATTAACTCCTCTAAACTGGGGGGTCTAAAAACAGCAAAGAAAGACTGAAGCTCCATTTTCTGTGTCACATCTGAGCATAGACGTCACAGTAGAGTATGCTGACAATTTCAGAAGTCACAGACTGGAGAGAGGTGTTGAAGTATTTCAGCCGTGTAGTTTATTTTATTTCAAATATATAATTTTATTAAAATATCCATCCAGCTTGATATCATGTTATGTACATTTTGCCACTTCATTCCCCTCTCTTTTACTGAAAACAATATCCCAAATCACACGTTTGTCACATCTCAGAGCTGCTGCTTCACTCAGTGAACACTATCACTTCACAGGAGGCCGTGATATTATGCGATAGATATAATTCCCTATATTCTATCCTGTGGCTGAGGCTATCTACTGGTTTTTCCGTTCTGAACCCAAACCTTCTGCATAAAAAGGTGAACCATTTACTCAAAAAGAAATACTTTTATCAAAAATTAGGGCTATCTTCTTGGCCCATGAGCAACACCCATGTGGTAATCAGGAGCTGCCCATCAAGTTTCACAGGGCTGTGAAGCTTGCAGGTCCCCACAAAGCATAATTCTTGATTAGTCCTGTAACAAGTCCAGCCTCAAACACTTTGCAACATCTTGACAAGAAATAGTATCACAACTGTCCTTTGTTCAACACAGTTGTTAAATTTCATGAGGCATACATCACCTATTGTGTTAATTTTAATTTAACTTTTCACACGCTTTTTAAATTTCAAAAGTTTAAGTATTCTAGTATCTCACTGGGTCTATTTCTTGAAGACTTGTAGTCCAATCTCTCAAACTCACCATATAACTGAACAAAAATTAAATCTCGCAAAAGATGAAAATTCACATGAATTCCAGGAAAATGATTCCTGGCCAGTCAGCACAGAAGACTGTTCAACAAGAAACAAAGGAGCTTTTAACTGCATGAATCTACATGTCAGGCTTTGGGTAGTTGCAGAGTTTTGATATGCCCACTTTAATAGAGCCAAAAGGGAGGGTGTCTCAGCACAATCATGTCTTGGAATGGCAAGCTCTGCATGTGCTGACAATGAGAAGACCCAGCATGGAGGGGCTTGTCAGTGCTAGGTGCAGCCTTAAAATAAAGTGCCACCACAAGTCTCTGCTCTGGGACCTCTGGAGATCCCTCTCTGGGCATCAGTCCTCCTTTTTTTTGCTCTGTGGTGTGATAGTTTACAGACAGTGTGGTCAGCACCTGCATGAGGCAGCAGGGAGGGCAGACAGAGTCAAGACCTCACCTTTCTACTTCACACCCTACAGAGGAGTGTGAGAGTGCTGTGACATGTCTCCTCTCTCTTTCATGGGCAGAAAATCTGTGTTATAACCCGTCCCTTGGAGAATGATTCACACAGGTGAGTTACTGGCACACATGGTTAGAGAAATTCCCTCTCCTGTCATTACATTTTTCTGAGGATGCTGCCCTGGCAGAGTTATTCATGTACAGATCCCACTGTGTGCACAGGTATTACTTTTTCGATCATAAATCCACGTTGTGTTATAGGTTTCTTCTACTGAACTTCTTTGGGCCATTGTAATATATGTTTTTAGAATGGCTTTTATTCTAGCTGTATTTATACTGTTTTCTTTTGAGAAAAAAAAAAATGCTCAAAATCTGCCTCAATTTTTTTTTCACAATAAGGTTTTGAAAAAATTTATTGTGTTTTTTGCTGTCTCCTTCCTGTGAACAAAGTAAAAATATACTTTCACCTGAAAAAAAGACAGATATAAAAGACTTGATTTCTACCAGTAGTTTATGAAGACATCTGAAATAACTCTTGTGAACTAATAGCATTACTTCAAAGATATAATCTCAAATTAACAGCCAGCAAATGACAGATTCCTTTAAAAAAAAATACTTTTTCATATTAAATTGAAGTGAAATTTATCTCACAACAATTTATCTTTTAATGTTTTCAATTTAAATTCATTATCCTCCATTCTTACTGATAAAGGAGAATTTAGACATAGAGAATCTGGTCGAAAACCTCTTCAAAACCCTTATCCACAAAATTTTAAAACCTTTGGTAAAAGAAGAATAAAATATACACATACTCCCCTTCATATACATATGCATGTTTTTAAGTATGTATATATGTAAGTATTCATGTGCATACCAGGTGAATTTTAAAAAGGAAATCTCTGTTAGGGTTTGTCTCACTCTCTTTCCAATGGTTTCAGACATACTGAATTAATTAAAACCTATGTTCTATGCAGCCCTAAAAGAAATTCTCTCAGTTTACACATAATACTCCCCTCCCCATCCCCAAGTTCAGCAGACTCCGAATTCGGGGCCTGGGAACATGCAGGAGTAGGCACAGCCCTGGTGTGAATGTTCCTGTTGTGTTCCAGGTCTGAAATGAGGAGAAAGCCCATCACTACATGAGCTGTAAATGAAGTTGATTTACCCAGATCCAAACACTCAGAGAAGACTACAGCCTTCCTCTGGAATAAATAACAAATTTATATTAAATTGCCATCTATCTGCAAGATGACAATAAATGGAACAGGAACATACTATTGCAGACCACAATAAAAATAAATACAATTCAATATGCAATGTATCAGAAGAGATAATTACACATACCCCCAAGGCAAGCAGGATTTAGCAAAAAAACTATTTGATACTATTCATAGCATTGCTTGGTGGGCTCTGTGAAAAAGCTATAAATCCTCTGTTTTCCTGGCAGATAGAAATAAAGCCTAAGTGATGCATCAGTTAGCCTCAAAATAAGTCCGCTGATATTCAGCAAAAAATGTGAGATAACAACCCCAAATTCTATATTCACCAGGGAAATTCAGTGTGCTCTGTGCTTAGTTTTCAATGCTTAGTTATGTAGTCTTCCTTGTGCTATCTACAGCCATTGTTAGTCTGACATGATGAATTGCCTCCTCAGGTCTCAGCAAGGATAATTATTCTCTGAGCAGCTCACACAACCGCCCTCGTTGCACACAGCGAGAATGCAAAAGTCGTGAGAGTCTGGCAAATTGAAAAGAAAAGAAAAAAAAAAAGGGAGGGAGGGTGGGGAAGAGATAGAAAGGTGAAAAGAAAAACAGCAGCTTCAAGCTTCTTCGGCTCAACAGGTGACAGAAGTCCAATGGAATTTCTGTGGGCATGGTGGCATGCTGAGGGAGGGGTAAGTTATCAGGAAGAGGCTGGGTGATCCTTATCACTACAATCAGCCAGGTGGAAGAGGGAGTGATGCCAAGGTGTCACAGTTCTGTCTCACCATTCTGTGGGAAACTGCACCAGGCCTATGGATTTCTTGACAGAGCAAGAAGAATTTGACCTTGGCCAGACTGCTGTGTACCCATAAAGATAAACAGCTTGCAGAGACTGAGAGAACTCAGGAGAAGCACAAGATAAGAAACCTGGACAGTAGTTTGTAACTGTGCCCAATAGGTGATTGTTTGTGTGTAATGAGCACCAACAATGTTAGTGCACGTACACTTAGGAAATATATAAAAGTAGCTGTGTGAAAAAATAAAGGGAGAGAAGAAGTTTCAGTTTTATCTATTTGGGATCTTTGCCTGCTTTTTATCGAGTCCGTCCCAGCAATGACACCCTTCCACAGGACCCACAGCCTTTATAATATCTATATCACTCTCAATATTCCTCACTTCCCCATAAAATGTCTGCCCTACCACCACTTTAGGAACAGGATATTTGACTACAGCCTCACCTCCACTTCTCTCATAAGTATGGAGAACACCACCACTTTACAGACTAGTTGACAGGCTTGCTTCTCTCTCCTCCACAAAGCAGGGATGACATTTTGATAACACTTGCATCTCTGACTGTAGGAGAGTACCCATAAACACTTGTACATAGCACTTATATACTTGCAGGTCTAGTGAATTTACCATCAGCAATCCAACAAAAATCCATAACCTGTAGCTCAAATAGACTGCACTATTTAGGGATCTCTGTTCAAGGAAGTTCCTATTGAACTCGACCAGACTTATGGTGTCACATTGGCAAACTGTACTGTTTGGGAATCTGTGATCTTGAATGTGCCCAGACTAAACATGTAACCCACACTTGGTTGACTTGGGATCCTACTAAACATAAAACAGACTTAAAGTGCTGAGCTGGTTCTAATCAGAGGTCAAGCCCAGGCCACACTGAGCCCCTTTGGCCTCTGAGAACCGGCTGAAAGCAAAGGGGTTTATCTTCTTCCAAATTTCTATACTCTTAACACAACAACATCTCAGCAGAGTACAGGGTAGTTGTGATAAAAAGGGTAAATCGCACTTGCTGTGCACCTTGATGTCAGGTGAAATGGGTTCCCTTCCTCAGCTGAGCAGGGCTGGGGTTCACAGCATGGAAGAGATGAACTGGAAGCCTGCCTGAGAGAAGGAGTGAAAAGGAGAAAAGCAGAAAGGGCAGGAAGAGATAACACCACTGTTATTGATTTTTTTGTGAGAAAACTGTTCAGATATTGTGATAGGATGGTAATATTAAAAAAAAAAAAAAAAAAAAAAAAACAACCAAACAAACAACTTGCATAGATGGACAGGCAGATACATTAAAACAGATTTATTTTTTCACTTTTATTTTCCTTAAATATATGAATGGGCTTTAAGGGGTAACAAAAATACCTAGAAACTCTCCAGTTAGGCAGCTTCTGTATTTCTGAGGGCTCGTATGTGCCAAATATCCTTTTTCACCTCAACCTTCATTAATAACTGAATTACAGTTCACCAAGGACCTCTGACACTGATATTGGCCCCATTTACAAAATACCATTTTATCACTGATAAGAAGCTCAGCCTAAGAACTTATATAAACATGATATGGGTAAGAAAAAGTGTGGAAGTAATGATAGATTTTATCTCCATCATCAGGAGCAAGGAGGCACAAAAAGGCTAAGTGATTTTCTCAGCCTGTAGAAAAACTGAGACCCGAAAACATCAACATTTTCCCTCTACACCACCAGGGTTCATGCCATGTGCTAACTGGAAGGAATGGAGATATGCACTGAGAGGGATGGACACACCAGAGACCTGGAAGACACAGGGCTTGCCTTGTGAAGGGATTATGTTGATTACTTTTGATTTCAAAATTTCTTTTGATTTCTACTTTGCCACAGTGAGAGACAGTTGGCTCCCTGGTACCTTTGAGAGTTTGAAGCCAAGAAGGTTATAAAACTTTTCTTTCCTGAAGGTAAGTGAAAAAATGAGATTCAGTCAATTAACAGTTATCAGCTGAAATCTTGCTTTGCAGAGGAAATGATCTGCAGACACATTTCTTTAGAAGCCTACATGTATCTCTGTTCTTCAAATGTTTATGCAAAAAGCAAACAAATATCCTAAGCCTGTCTCTTCTCACTCCCTCCACTCATCACCTCCTTACAATCAATTTTGAAGGACTCCTTTGTGTTTTCCTTTGTATTTTCTTTCATTTACTTCAATTTTTGACAATTCTGTGTTCTCAATACTCACACAGCAGCTGCACCATAATTGCTTGGAATAAATATGATAGAAGCTGCAGCTCTGATGTTCTTCTGCATGCAATATGAAACATATGCAACAGATCTAAAATGGCTAATTCTTTGCAAGGAGCCACAGATGATAATAATGCCAAAGAAATAGTGGGTCATTGCCCTGGCCTACACATTTATGCTATCAAAAAATTAATAGCAGCAATTTTGGTAGAGCCAAGTCTCCAATAACTGTCTTTTAAATTGCCTAAGTACACCAGGATTGAATACTTGCACTTTGCACACTATAAAGAACATAGAACAGAGTAAGCACCATAGTGCATATAGAAAATATTCAAGGAGATAATACTTTACCTACTTATGTTGTTCAGACTTTTTGTTGTTTAGTTGTGCTTTTTGTTGTTGTTTTTGCTGTTGTTGCTTGTTTGTGTTTTTTTCCTATTGAAACTTATTCTCTGTTTCCTTTCAGGTCTTAGAGGCTTCCAGTCTTTGTGTTGTCTACAAGAGATTTGGCTGCTCAGAGGTCTATTAATCTAATATTTGTTTTGATCTCCTTTTCTTATTTTATTCCCAGCACTGTCCTTACTCTCCTTGTGCATCCACTACAGAAAATACTTTTGTCCTAGGCCACAGGAAAATGTGATGATAAGGATTTGATCATTGACTTCTCTCTAGCAATAATGCATTTAGTCTGAAGCATTTATTAGAAGGAAATGTACAATCTAGGCTTTTTGGGGAATTGTAGCCAGCTTTCAAGATTAACTGACAAGAAAATATATTGTAGACTACTAATGGGAGATGTGTCCCATATTGCTGCTATCGAAGCTGCCACACAAAATAATGAAATATTCTACAAAACATGTCTACAAGGTAATTTATACAGAACCAACACTTGTCATACTGTTGGAAGTGAGTGACCTATGCTGTTCCGTTGTGCTCCACAACCTCATTACTTATAGTGGCTGTGGGGAGCTCTATGGACAGGTGTCCTGGGACTCTGTGATGGAGAGGAACAGGAGCATAAAGCCAGACCCGTGCTGACTGCTGTCCAAGGCTATTAGAGGGCACATTTTTAAAGTTCCAGTGAAAGTTCCTGGACAGAATTGTCATAGTTAACACACAACCCCTATTTCAAATGCTGCCCCCAGCCATGATGCTGGGGAATGACCCGTGCCACATATCACATGCTGATCAGCTCCCTGTCTGCAGGGAGGGGGACGACAGAACCAGAGCTGCCCATGCTCACTTGTGGCATTTGATGGTGTATTGCTCCCCTTCCCCCTTTAGTTGGGAACTGAATGGCTACAGCCATGCCCTGCTTTAGACTACATCCTTATTTCGATGTCAAAGTTAGCCTAAAAATTACTCACTCCAACAGAACATTTGAAATAAAGGATGCTGTCTCTTTCACAGAAGAATTTTCCCACTTCTTTTTTCCTTATTTTATGTTGAGTGGTAAGAGAAGGATATTATAAACTGAAGACAGGGATAGGGATTTTGTCTGTATGACAAGCACTATGTCATTTGACAAGGGTAAGTCTGCAGCACCAGCCACCACCAACAGTCAACATCTCAGCACTAATCAGGAGATTTCTAAATCTAATTGTAACTTTTCAAGTAACTCACCATTTATTTGTCTCTTCAAACCTCCTGCTCATCATCTTCAAAAGCATGTTGGTTACCAGTGGCTTGAGATCAAGGACATGGAAATACAGAAACTCTACCAGGAAGAAAGCTTTGGTGATATGGAAATAAAATCAAGTTCAAGTCACCTTTAATTTATCATTAAAGTAGTGCAGGACTAAATTTAGAGATTATGGAAATATTCCTGAGAATGTACTTGACTGAACAATTGCCACCAATGCAACCCTCTCTTCCTTCTCTTAGCACTTTGGCAAACAACTTGAAAAAGAAAAAAATAATACTGATCAAAGTACATGTGTAACTAATTACCTGATTTTCCATCCATCCTCCCCTCTGTGCAGGCATTAATCATGAACATGAAATACAGGAGTGAGAGAAGATCAAAAGAACATTACCTGAACGTGCACAAATCTCTTATAACCCCCACCCCCCTCCCCTTTCCTCCCAAGACTACACTTCTCATCTCTTTTCTGATTTTAGTTGCTATTTCACATCTGTTATTCTTTTTTGTCTGCTTTTGGTTTGACAGGACTGCATTGCACATACTGGGGACCTGAACCAATGATTATTTCAGTGTGACACATTCACTTGATTTTAGCTATCCAAGCTTGCAAAATTTGACCACTGAGTCTAAATTTGATTCAAAATGAGGACTAAGTTTTCTGTTAGATTGCAAATCAAGACCTCAATCTCAGTTTGAATCTGGCAGCCTTGTGAACTTAAGAGATATTGGAATGACTTTCTGATCCTGTGTGGTTTTTTTTCTACCCAGCAGAAGTCTCAGGAGAATATCCATCTTTATGACAATATTTCTATCTTTTCCTGGAATACTGTGAAAGAATGACTTTTCTTGTGGGGATTTCAGCTACTTTCAAACTGTAATCAACAACAATCCTCTTCCCCATCAAAACCACACATAAAACATGCAATAGGGAAAAGAATGTAGTTCATATTCCTTAACTTTATGATAGAAATCACATAAAAGCTCTAATACTATCCAACATCAGCATGTGCTCACCCAGTGTATCTTATTTTTTGTTGGTGTTTTTCCTTCTGTGCCCTCACGTGCCCCATTTTTTCAGTTCATACAGCATCTTCTCCAGAATCTTCCTAGCGCTGCCAGTGTTTCGTGGATTTAGCTTTTACAAACACACATTTGTGCTTTGGTTCCTGCACGGTGCCTCCTTGTTTCTGTTAATCCCAGCACAATTGCTCTAGTACATTTGTTTTAACCACAGAGCTTCCCTGTAAAAGAAGACCCTGGTTGGGTTGCCTCTCTTAACTAAGAATAACTGCCGATGAAATTACATCCTAAAGGCCTCTTTCATTAGTTTCTTTTGAAATTCTGAATGCTTTCCCAGGGATTTGATTGCTTTTAGACTGGCACTTCCTAACAAGGCTTTTGATGTAAACTTTCTTGCCACTGTTACTATGACAATAGTGCAATGCTGCAGCAGCATTAATTGGAATTTTGATTATTTCCTTGACTCAGAAGACTCTATGTTTTAATAACTGGTTCAACTGTGCTTCAGATCTATGCTGCAAGGCAAAGCTAAAATCTTTAAGTTTTGAATTAACAGAATTGCTGAAGACGAAGAAAAGGAAGATGGACGTGACATCAGAACAGCAACACACTCAATATTCCTCACTATTGTTTATATTTTTCATGAAAATTAGTCATTGAATAGAAAAGATGTAAATTTTCTTCCATGCTAGGAAATTTTTACAAACCTTTTCTTATTCTTCTACACCAATCAATTTTCTTTCAGATGTGAGAAATCATTAAAAAGCATAAATGTGAATTTCCTAAAAAAAAAAATACAATATTTTAATGTTTGAACTGGAGTGGACAGGAGGAACTTTGTGAAGGTTCAAGTTTCTGCCACTGCCAACTATAAACTTATCTCATCCCTCAGAATTTGAAGGTGCAACATATAAGTACACAAGTCATAAATGTTTGATGAGATATATTTAGCTTCTCCTGTCCCAGTTTTGTATCAAATCCCCATTAGATATTGTCAAGAGACAGAAATGAACTGTATCACAAAATTAATTAATCTCATTCAGTGCTTTTTTCCAACAAAATTAATCTCCAGTGTTAAATCTTAATAATTCATTGTATTATGACTATAGGTGTGTATGACTGTGTGTATGTTTATATATATGCACATCCTTCTCTACTGAAACCAACCTGATTAACTTTTAAGACAAATCCAGTAATTTTTTTAAGTCATTACACATCACTATTCAATTTCTTCTATTTTTTCATTTGTATTTCCAAATTTCAGTCAATATGCTCAAGTTCTGTTTCCTAGAAGGAGAAAGCAACAGGACAAGAAATTAGTGATTTCCCCTCTGAAGTGTCAATTGCTTAGGGGTTTTTTTGGTTGGCTGTTTTTTGTTTTGTTTTAAAGGTAATAATTGGAAAATCTCCCAGAAAAACTTTTAAATTTGTGAGATCTTTCATCCCTGATGAAGAGAACAAGTTATTGGGAGAGTAATGAACTATAAAGTGTGTTTGTCCAATTTAAGTCAAACTTGGACCATTATATTAAAATGCTGGTCCTTGGAAGCTTCTTCTCAGAGACACAAAAACAATCATCTAAATTTTCCACCTACAAAACTTACTCTTTTCAATATTTTTTTTACTTCGAATTAAAAAGCTTTTAGTAATCTAGTCCCCAGAAATTACTGATGCCAACTTGACCAATAAAACAAATTACAATATGCACATATATTGTTATAAAATCTTTTACCCCCTAAGCAAAGTCAAAACACATGGGATTTTATTTTTACTTTTTTTGTACTGCAAAGCACATTCACATATTATTGCAGACATGTAGGGATGCATATCTTCAGGAAATCGATGGGAACTGTCTCGAGCAGTGTGATCAATGACTGCCCCCTCCCATTTCAGCCTGGACATTCGTCTCCTGTTGTTCTTCAGACAGTTTACAGATTAATAATGAAGCATAAAACCAAGTTAGTGGTAACATATGAGCGGGGGAGATGCAAAGCTGAACATCTCACATTAAGGACACTCTACACCAGCAATCCATCAGACTGGTTTACTCTGTAACATTTGTGTAGTTTCTCCTCACAAACACCCACAAATAAAGAAATACAGCTGGTTCTTAGAAATCCCTCTATTTTACTTATGAAAATGAAAACAGTGGCTTTTAAAAGTGCAAATGCAATTGGCTTGATTCTGCCATCAATCAGGCAAAGTAAATCAGAAGTCACTATATTGAATAAAGAATCTATGATGATTTACATTGGTTATTAAAAGTAATTATTCTATGTCAAGTGTAAGATGACTTTTTGCTGCTTTTTTTTTTCTTTTTTTAAAATTTTTAAGGCTTTTTCCAAGATACAGAATCGATAATACTACTGGGAAGAAGGTGAATTATTCAGGGTGGTAAGGTAAACACTCTGCTAGGATATCCTGCATCAGTTCTATGAATTTCATATGACCTCACCGGGAACAATAAATTTGAAAATTATGCTGTGGACTCTCAGGTCATTCTAGTCAGTTGGCCATCTATTTAGCTTTATTAATTGATTGTGAATAATGTCCATGTCTTTTCTTCCTCAATTACATCCTTAAAAGAATGTCTAGAAACTATAAGAGTAGACCTATTTTTTTTTTTCTCCTTAAAATAAAGATAGAGAGAAGCTACCAATCTGTGACTGCCTAGCTTCCATATTATCTTTGTGTTCACACATCAGCTGTTCATTTTGGCTATCAAATTTACAACTTTTTCAAGCAAGGTCATGTGCATCAAGCTTTTCTCTAAAGCTATATCTGCACAACAGACAATAATGAAGACAAGAATGTTTAAAATTTCAGCATTTTACCTCTGATATCAAAATTAGAAATAGAAAAGCACAGAAGGTCACTAAGAGCTACCATTTATTTTGAAAAGTTTTTCAGAAGAGTTACTAATTCTTTTTTTATATGCAGAATTTATGTGAATAAATATAGTTGAAGTATTTAGAAAAAAAAAAAAAAGAGATAAAATCAGTCCATGAAAATAAAATACTTAGAAATGGCCATTTTTGGATATTACATCACCAACTAAGACTACATTTTTGCTGAATATGCAATGGTTGTCAGAGTAAGGATATTCCAGGTTATAAAGGTAAAAATAACAGGGATAGAGTTCCATCTATCTACAAGTCAAACAATCATTTTAAATTATTTATAAATACCTTATTCTTATTTCCTGGAGATTGCTTAAAATCCATGGGGTTGGACAATTAAGAGAGGGCAAGAAAAGGCAACAGACATTTTCTTTTAAAAAACATTCACATCGGCTTGAATAAATTTGCCACGTATTTTCATCTTCCTGGCAAAGCTAACAAACTGCAGTAAGAATTCACAAGTGAATCAGACTTTGTTAAACATATGCAAACAACCAGACAAAGCAGACATCAAGAATCCTTGTGATATTTGGCTTGTACGATGCTGTGGAAGCAGCCAGAACAAACCACAGCAGCCCACACTGAACAACCCAACAAAGACTTAATCCATTCAAACCACTGAATTGATACCTCTTAAAAAGACTGAAATGCAAATTGTGATTATGTAGGGGATTACATACGGATTTTGCTTCAGCGTTTATGCTATTTCAATAATTCAGGGTGAATGTCATCAGCAAAATTAGCAAATACAGAGATAATAAATGCAAAGAAGCTTTTTTTTGACAAGATTATTTGCCTTGTATGACCTCTGTGGTAGATTCACCATCTCATTGCTTTGAGTTGATGACTTTAGAAGTCTTTCCCAACCTAAATTACTCTATCTTCTCACCATTGGTCTTTTGGATTCTTGGCTCACCACTGCACCCACACCACATTCAACAATTGCTCATCTCAATGCCTTGGCTTGCTTTGTAAATGAAATGCTGGCAAACTGCATGATTCCTTCCTATATAAGCTGATTTTTCCATAAAGATTTAATAATTACTGCTAAATATAAATCAAAATTATCCTATGAGGTTTTCAGAAAAATATAAAAAATGCATGGAAAGATAAGGAAGGATTGGTTAGGGGTTTTTTTGTTGTTGGTTTGGGGATTTTTTACATGACTTTTGCAGCTTCCCCTGATGGTGGAAATTCAGATCATCCTTGAGCCTCCTTTTTTCCAAGCTAAACATTCCCAGTTCCCTCAGCTACTGCACATGGGACTTACTCTTTAGACCTTTCATCAACTTTGTTGTCCTTCTCTGGACACACGAAGCACCCCCTGACAATTCAGGCCTGATTTGTTTTGAATTTTACTTGTTGCCATAGAGAAGTCCGTGTATTCTCCGTACTGGAACTTGTTTGGAGCACTTCAAGCTGTATAAAAAAAAAGAAAATAAAAAAGGAAGAAAAAACCCCCAAACCCTTTGTTCCAAAAGGTACAAGGGAAAAGCATCTTAAGTTGAATGGTGAAAGAATATGGCGAGGTTTCAACTTTTTATGAAGTATGCGTCATAGAAAAGTTGAATAACTAAGTCGCTCTCTCTTTTGTGAAGATTTTGTCATTTTGGTTAAGTATCTTGAGTTCCTGGTACTGCACCCTGTAATGGATGCTGAAAATGGCTCCAGCTTGATTAGTGATTACTGAACAGTAAGAACAGAGGGAGGACTTAGCTCAGAGCTGTGTCTTTATACAGTGTGGTGCTCAAGCCACTCTTCACAGCACTTCACTTTGGGGGGCTTTTGTAGCACCAGAGACAACCTTTTCTGTTGCTTAACAACAGTGTTTAAACAACCATTATTGAAATCAAATGTAACTGAAAACAAACAGCTATCAGTTTCAAACCTTTGAAAAGGTGATATATGTAATAGTATTTTGGATTTTCTTGTCAGCCACATATCCTAGCTTGAAGGGAAAAAAGAAATAAAATCACAATTAAATGGATAATTAAGACTGATGATTTTACAGTTATAGAAGGCGAATATATAAAAGATACTGATAAAGAAATTAAAAATAAACATTAAAAAAAGATAAATAAAGAAAGACAAAGATAAATTCTGCATCCTTGAGCCTTAGTTATTCTGTGAAGTATTATGGAAAAAAAAAATTGTAGTGAGAATGCTGGGTTTCGTCATTTGGATTTTCAGACAAATGAGGAGAAATTAATTTTTTAGGTGTTTTATCCTTTCATTTCACTTAAATAAAATGTAAAAATGTAACCCTATCTTTCTGTAGCCAAGTCTGTGGCTCCTCAAATAAATGACACCATAGTCTCTCTCTCTCTACTACATATAAAGAGAGAGAGAGAGAGAGAAAGATTTTGCTCAGAGGTATCCCCAGTAATATTAAGCTGAGCACTTATGAGACACACTTCAAAGAGACTAACGGAGTATGAAGGAAATAGCTGGGTTGTGAGCCTAACTTCACCTATATGAAAGATATAAGAATCACCAGTTAGAGAAGATAGTATAAATTATCCAGAAATATTTAAAGACAATCAAAGCTTTGTGTGTCAAATAAACCACTGCTAGTGTTTAGCTTACCTGTCAGTATATTGGAAGTGTAGGGTAAATACCTGGGGTGCCAGTACGTTGTCAGGAGAAGATTCCACAAGGCTACTGAATAATAAAGTCCCAGCTCTTGGTGTTGGTCTCTGTGGATATCTGGTTCAGAAACTGAGTCCAAATGTATTGTTACTCTCCTCTCAAACTTAATTGGTGGAAAAGAAAATTTTTCACACATTTACTCCTTATTTTTGGTTTATTGGTGTCATAAAAGGAGAGTTGTTGGGGAAATAACTTTGAGAGACTATGACTTCTCCAGATGGCTACTTCTTAGTCTATATTTTTTTCAGTAGTTACAAATTTTGTTAAATTTTCACAGCTTGAAAGGTAAGTCATCCCTTGGATTGTGAGGTAGGAAAATCTTTCCATGTTGCTCCCTGAAAACTCAAACAATAGAGACTACTTATATGAGGCAATCATTGCTTTCTTCTAATCTACTAACATGATTTACACTGTATTAGGCTATAGATTATTGCAACTATTTACTAAGGCAGAAAGTAACCTTTGACTCTAATAGCACCTGACTTACATTGCATCACATAAATTGGTTTCTATTATCTGATGCTTTTATTTATGGAAGACATAAAGAAGAACATATATCTAATTCCAAAATTTTTCTGTGTATATTGTACTACATACATTTTTTTTTTCTATATAGCTTCTTGATAAAAAAAAAAAAAAAAAAAAAAAAAAAAAACCAACCAAAAAAAAATATTAAATGTTTTCATGGAAATATAACCAAAGTTTTCAACACTGAATAAGATCTAAATCACTCAATATATGTTTTGAAAATTCCTACCAGTGTCTAGTCTGACACCGTTTCTGGGCTTATTTTTAACAAGAATACAGAAGATTTTGGTTAACAGAGTCCCTCAATTCACCATAATTTATTAAGAGGTCCAATAAACTTGGTTCTGGTTTTGATTATCTGTCTGAAAATGCTAGCTTAAATTTAGCCTTGTTTAAATAACACTAAATCAATGGAAGATCAATGCTGAATATAGCACTGCCTCTTGGAGAGACTTTGATCAATGGAGCACTTGGTGGGTTTTATCTGATTGAGACTTGGTCTGAGACCAGACAATTACAGGAAAATAGCTCCTTGAAAGTTAATATATTTTCCTTTTCCTTTAGTATGTGCTTTGACTGCAGTACAAGGGACTTGTAACAAATGCTGTATGACATATGTTATAAAATACTTGCACAAAATATGGTTGCTAATTGTTTCCATAGGCTGCAACGTATTTCTTTTCCAGGGCCCACATCAATATATCTCTGTGTATGTGGAGAAGGAAAAATCTGGGAATTTTAAAGCTATCCCTGTCACTAGTTTTTGCCGTATCTTGTGACTAGGGGATCTCTGTCAGATCTTGCCCTGTGGGCCCCAAGTATCAACATATGAAACAAATAATTTGTAATTTAAAAAAAAAAAAAATATTCACAGATAACGGAATATGCCCTTATAAACTACATATTCTGTAAAATCAGTTCTGTGCCTAGATATTTACAGATATGTTGATCTCCATCTAATATCATGTGTCTACAGCACCATTTTAGGGGGCATTCAGGCAGAGCTATCAGCGATCAGGGCTTTGTAGGCAATGGAGATAGGGAAGGGTTTAGATGGTAAATCCTGTGATCTTGAGGGAGCTGGGGTTGTTCAATCTATTGAAAAGTAGGCTCACCAGACCCTTACTGCTCTCTACAAGTCTGTGACAGAAGCTGGTAGCCAAGTGCGGGTCGAGCTCTTCTCCCAAGCAACCAGTGACAGGACAAGAGGCCATAGCCTCAAGCTGCTCCAGTTATTCAGGCTGGACATCAGAAAGAATTTCTTCATATGGAAGGATGGTAAAACATTGGACTGGACTGGACTGTCCAGTAGAGTCCCCATCCTTGGAGGTGTTCAGGAAATTACTGCCCGTGGCACTCAGTGCTTTGGTCTGATTGACAAAGTGATGATAAAAAGTTAGACTTGATGATCTTGGAGGTCTTTTCAAACCTAAAGGATTTAGTGATTCAGTATTGCCAAAAAGCATCTTCTTCCCCTCTTCCCTGGATATTTCACTGTCATGGTTCATGAAAAGATAGGCATCCAATCTACAATAACTGCAACATACAGTACAAGGACATCTTATTTGAATAAAGAGCTTTTATTTAAACTGGGTCTTTTAATTTTTATTTTTTTTCTTATATACCATATCCTCTGTGCTCCTAATCCCCTGTGTGGATGCTTTTAGGTCCCAGCTAGTTATAATTTATGGCAGGAAGTTTGCAAACATTTCTTCAGGCCAGCCTGTAGTTACACAAACTTCAGCTTAGCCATTACTCAGAACAAGTCCCCTGTTGGACCACAGAAGGGTAAATCTTCCTTACCTCACTTTCACATCACACTAATGATAGCATTGCTCAAGACAAAAAAAGAATTATTAAGGTTGGAAAAGTCCTTTAATATTATTGAATCTAACCACTGACTCAGCACGGCCAAGGCCACCCCTGACCCATGTCCCCAAGTGCCAAATCTACACATCTTCCAAATACATCCAGGGATCAGGACTCCACCACTGCCCTGAGCAACCTGTTCCAATGCTGGACTACCCTTTCAGTGAAAAAAATTTTACTAATGTCCAAATAAAATCTCCCATGGTGCAGCTTGAGGCTGCTTCCTCTTGCCCTGTGGCTTGTTACCTGGGTGAAGAGACCAACCCCCACCTGGCTACAACCTCAGGCAGTTGTAGAGAGCAGGAAGGTCTCCCCTGAGCCTCCTTTTCTCCAGGATAAAAAATCTCAGCTCCCTCTGGTGCTCCTCATCAGACTTGTGCTACAGATCCTTCCCCAGCTCCCTTTTCTTCTCTAGACATTCTTCAAGACATCAATGTCTTTCTTGTAGTGAGTGGCCCAAAACTGGATTCAAGAAATGATTGTACTTTTGCTCACCACACAGAGAAAGATCTACTAACCTGATTTCCATACTGCTTCACAGGATTCTATATAGTGCATCATACACAGAACCACTGTGATGAGCTGTTCAACTCACTGCCAGCAGGAATCTCAGAGCTCCTATGGAACTGCTGAGTTCCTTTCTGGAAATAGCACATATTATTACTTGTCTGTGAAATGACTTCTAGACTTTTAGCATCGTCTTATAATTTCAGACTCATTTGGCACACTCAATGATTTTTTATCCCATCTGAAATGACGGAATCTTCATTATCCATGCAACCTTTTAAGAAATTAACTTTTGAGTTCAACAGTCCTTACATTTGCATCTGTATTTTTGCAGTTTCGTCTCAACAGCAATAGTTTTAGATCAATATAATGTAAATATTTCTTTTATTTTCCATGTGCCCACTTTTAGATACTTTAAAGACACTTCCTCCATTCTCAACATAATAATAATTATTCTAAAAATAATAGTGAAAAAGTAATCTAAGTAACCCTAATTATATTAAAACAAAGTAGAAATATCATCCAAAAAAAAAAAAATCCCAGAAAAGTCCCAAAGAGAAAGGTCTGGAAGCTGTTTTTCTGAGAATAGATTTCCCAGTTTAATCGACAGCAGGAAAATTTAAGGACCTTTAATAAGCTTCATCCTTCAAGTCTTGCTCAGCCCAGAAGTCAACACAGAGTTCTTTGCTTGCAAACATCAATACAGGGTGTGCAGTTAACCCTTGGAGCCTGCAGTGTATTGCACTGCCCTAAAATGCTCCACTTTCTTTCATGACAATCCGTTGTAACCCAGTGCCATCACTGCCTCGCAGATAATTTTCCTATGGAAGACTTTTCCTCCCAGTAAGTGCTGTCATGGTAATATTCAACTCCAGCAATGTAGTTAAAGGAAGTTGAAAAGAAAAGGAACTTCTGAAGGGTGTCCCAACCCATCCAGAGACAGGTGTGCAAGGTGGGATAAATTACTTTTGAAGATATTTTCATCACTTTGCCAATTAGAAATCAGACTAGACAACCGGCTTCTATGTACATAAAACTTGTTGGGATAAATCTTAACATTTGAATTCTGTGGCAAGCAATTCCAATAACAATAACTGTAAGGTTGTCTGAGATAGACATACAATGGAAACCAGATACTGTTGCTCACAATATTATGGGAAAAAGAAGAGAGGAATGTGGTCAGATTTAATTTTACATATAATAAACCTACAGAAGGAAAGACAGGGGAGTCAAACTCTCATAGACAAGATTAAGGAAAAAAGACACAGCTTGAATCTCCAAGATGTGTTCCAGACAAAGTATAATGCACTGATCAAAAAAGTCTTGTAGCTGGCCATGGTTATTTTGAGTAAATCCCCAAATGTCAGCATCCCACTTTGGAGAATAGCCTAGTTGGGATCCAGCAGAAGGCATTACTGGTAGGTTTAATTTTACTCCTGCATCAGGAGCTTTTGAAAAATGTACATTTAACATCCTTCTAAATCATTGTAGATCACTAGAGGAACAAAATAAATAAATAAATAAATTGAACACTTCGTGAAATGCTTGGTGGTAGAATACCTAACATTACCTTTAGTGAGTAAATGCTAAGCTCTGCCTTGCCCTAGTTTTACCCATAGAGTGTCTGGATGTCAACCTATATACATGGGGCCATTAGGCAGTATTTTCTTTCCTGTGACTATTCTCAGGCTCAGTGTGTTCCATTTTCAATACTGTTAGAAACTTCCAAAATTATCTACTTCATGGTAAACATAAAAAATCTCACTCCCCAGCTGTATTTGGCATTTCTCTTCAACCCGGACTTAATGTTGAAAGACTATTGAGTACAGCTTGAGAAAGGAATTTAGTTTACATGTTAAACAATTCATCTGCTTTTATTTATTTTTTGTCTTTGTCATTTGTTCAGGCAAAAGCCAGAGATGTTTGATATGTATTATTTATTCAACCCTTGTAAGTGAAATAGGGAAAACTTTAAAATAAGGTAGAATAGGTCTCCTTGTTGCACACTCTCTCATTTAAATCAGGTTCAAATTTTGTCTTCAACTTTTATCTGTTTTCCAATGCAATAAATATATTTTTCTCCCTAGGCTTCATACTTGCTGTTTTCAAATGTGCTGTCACTTAGCCCTTACTTACCCCACCCCTCTCTGTCTATTTGGCTTCTGATTCTAAGCTTTTTGCCAACCTTTCGGGTTTTTTGCATCTTCCTGGGTAATTCATTGTTTCAGATCACTGCATCCTTTACTGCCTGCTACCCAAAAAAACTATTAACATTGCAAAAAAGGCACTTCACTAAACTGATCTAGGCCAACACCAGAAGCAGCAGCTGTGATTCCTTACACCCACATCCAAAATGCAATGTCTAAGGCAGCCTCAACTCCTTCTACTGCCTTCTACAGCAAAGAGAAATGGACATCTCCAAGGAGCGATTTCTCTCTCTTAATTCCTGTGGTAAATGGAAACAATCACAATAAACACAACTTAAACAAGCCGAAAGGTAAGTGTAAAAGTTAACTGAAGTGGAAGTCACCAGGTTAGACTGTGAGTTTGATCATGACATGTCAAAAGTGGAGTCAGACACAAATTCTAGCAATAAAAAGTGGAAGAGGTTTCTCTCCCTCGTCTGTTTGAGTGGTAGATAGTGGATACAGAGATACATAGAATGTACTTGTTTATTGTTTAGAAAAATGATTATGTGAGCCTTAGTTTAAGCAATTAGGCAGGCCAAGTGCGTTTTTATAACACATGAAACTGGCCTAATTGCAGAGATGAAGTAGGTGACTCCTTATAATATTTTGATAGACTTATCACTCATTTTCTAGGAAGAATTAGCGACAGAGGCTGGCAGAGACATCAAGCAAAATACGATCATACAGCAACACTAATAAAAACCCTTGCTTAAGGCTTAAATGCTTATATATATATGTGTGTGTGTATATTTATAACATAGATGGTTATGTGTAAGTCTGCTTCAGTTTGAAATACAGGTTCTGTGATTAATTATTTATTTCACTGATAATCTATTTTGGTTACAATTTAATTGAGATGGCACTCCATTATTTAAGCTGTCTTGAAACCCCATGCAGGCCCTAATTTTGCTTGTTCCATTTCCTCAACTTTGCTCTTCTCCACAGATTATATTGCCCAGCTGGAATACTGTTGAATTCCTTAGAAGGGAACTCTCCCCCAAAGCTTACCTAGTTGTTAGTTGTCTTCAGAACTGATTATAACTTTGGCACGTTGTATCAAGGTCAGAGCACAATTCTTGCTTGGCTCCAACTCAAGAGCAAATGATGAATATGTCTGAGGAAAATAAGGATTAGTCTCAAATTACTATCGCATACAATGAATGCTGCTTCCAGACAGCATCATTAGTTCACACAAGGAATGGAAAAGATGTATCTGACAAACAAACACATTTATCTGCCTTGGTTATAAGAGTACCTTTCCTTTTTTTTAATTAGTATAAGACCTCCACCTTTGCAGTTCATCAGGGTGCATTGTGGTAACAGTAGGTAGATTCATGCTTTTTGTCCTTTCTCACACTAAAGATTATAATTCATAATGACTCTGCATTTGATTTACAAGGACCATGAAAGTCTGACCGGGTATTGACTGTATCAAGACAGTTTATGCTGTCAAGGTGTTCACACTTGCTCATATGCCAATATTTTTCATTGGCAATATTATTTATATGAAATACAAACAATATTTTCCCATTTTTCAGTTTTCTAATCCTTCTCATCACTCCTCCAAGAAAAAAGGTTAATTAATACATTTAGTGAATAATTATAAAGTTCTAAAATTTGCTGCATTAACACTGCTGTAAATGTTGGAAAGGCCTTGTCTTACCAAAAGAATTTTTCTCAAGATACTAAAGGATGTGATACATTATATACAAAATGAAACTCATTAAATGTCATGCATTTTGCTGCAGAAGTGCATTTATTAAAATGCCTCAGTTTAGATAATAGATTTAATAGAATTTCTCTGTAAACTACATCTTCTTTATCTTTTCCCTGTTAGTGCCTGACATGCTTCATTGACAGTTAGAAGAAGGTAAACACATAAGGAATGATGTGACAATTTCAGGATAATACACCAAGTTTATTATCACAGTTCTGAGGAAGCTTACTCTGAGGGTAGGACAAAAAAAGTCACTTTTGTTTCATTCACAACAGAGAAAATGCAAAACTTACAGAATGTAAAGGCTTTATGTGCTGATAAGCAACAAGACTCAGATAACAGCATGAAAAGTGTGAGAAAAAAAAAGTGGGATTAATTGCATTATTCTGAAATAGGTGCAAAGCAGTCAAATTCTCTTCTCACAGCTGGGTCTTTTTGTCACTGAGTTACCAGTAATTTGGCCTAAGCACTGAAGGCTTTTATATTAACCACTGACACTTCCTCATATAGTCAGGTAGCAAAGACAAATCACTGTCTTCTTGTCAAGTATATTGGCAAAAAAAGGATTAAGAGCTATGGTTTACATGATAAGATTGAGAAAGTCTTGCAAATGCAAACATTTGCTGGCAGAAAGACAGATATAAAGCAAACAGTACATGATCTCCATCTGATTTTAGAGGTTTTACAACACATTGTGAAGAACTCCATCCTTTACCATGTAATGACTGAATCATTTCTGTTTTGCTTTTTCTTCTTAATAGACTTGTTTAACACTGTGTCACTTGCTTCTCTAGCTTCAAACCCACAAGTTTTAAGCAAACTTTCTTTGGCGTTTGTTCACAGATGTCTGAACATATTTCTCTTGGAATTATGGGTCTGAATGGGAACAAAACATAAACATGAGATGAAAACTCCATGTTTAATTTTCACCTTAGTTACAATTTCAGTGTTCAACAGTTTTTGACTATTTTGAATTCTGGGATAAGGACAAACTGACCCCAAGCAAATGCTCATGTGCCATTGAAAATATAAAAAAAAATATAAAATATTCAATGTATTTGACATGAATTCCCATGGGAATTTGAAACTATCATTAATTTACTAGAAAAACAATATTCCTCTCCTGCTTCTCATCCTGTCATTGTAGAAGAGTAACTCCTTTTGGACTGCCATTAGTCAACAAAAAAAAAAAAAAAAAAAAAGAGGAAAGGATATTGAACAACAGCAGCCTGAAAACAAAATGAAAGAAGACACTGAGTCAACTTTGAAGTCTGATTGAGTTAGTGCATACCATTTTTATACCTTACTTTAGACTGACTGAAGTATATATCTTGGGAATCCACAACATTAAAACCTTGTTCTAGCAGCCTTATTTGGGTAAAATTACCTTTGAAATTGAGGAAAGAGAGAGACGTAAGATTTACAAGGACCAGACTTGAAAAAAAGGAATTAACTGCATAAGACTTGATTTATAATATCCAAATCCATATCTTACAGTATTATCTCATCAACAGATACCAAAAGTAGTTACAGCAGAGAAAGCATAAGAACTCGAAGGGGAAAAACTGGAATAATTGATCCCATCTGCTAACATCCCAATCACCAGAATGGTCAGCTTAAGGCTCTCTTGAACAAATCAAATAGATTTTCAGATTGCCTGTTAACAGCAATATGTTTAGATAGATGTAAAAATTTGGTTCCATTGGAGATATCTTATACTTCCAACATGCCATAAAGTCAAAACAAAAGAACAAAAGGTTTAAAACTTATCTCAGTACTTCCACATATGACTTACATCACAAGCCAGAACTTTGGAGCTGCAGTATAGGAAAACACAAATGTTAAATCATATTTAAGCAAAACAGAAGTAACTCATTTCCAATAATAATACAGGAAGAATTAGTTTTCATGAATATGGGGAAAAAAATATTAGTTTGCATAAAGAGACTGCATCAGTTTACCAGATAATTCGTCTGCAAATACAAGTTTCTTTGATTGTCATTTTTTAAGCAGGAAATTTAGGTATCAAAGAATGGGTGATGTTGAAAGGGACCACAGTGGTCCAATCTCCCTGCTCAGGCAGGGCTACCCAAGACCACATGGCACAGGATTGTGTCCAGACTGTTTGGGAATATCTCCAGTGAGGGAGGAAAAGCCCTTTTTGTAATCTTAGGCATTGTTGTCCAGCTTTAATTCCAGATGTGCCCTGGCTCATCTAGAAGAAAAAGAGCTGAAGAGGCTAGTAGTAGTGTATACAAATCTGCAAAACAGTTTAAATGGTAAAGTGATTAAAGAGATAAGGACATGAACTTAAGTAAAAGAGAGGCCAGGCTCCTAGAGAGCTTAGCAGAGAAAAGTCCATGCATAGGGTAACTGATATCTCAAATGGGACTCTGACAAAGACTTGGCTTTAACCTGTGTGACAACATCCCCACACTTCTTTTTTCTTTTTTTTTTTTTTTTTTTTTTTTAAAAAGGGCAAAAAGGAAGGCATTTGGAAAGGAACAATTAAGATGAAGGTGCAGAGAGGTCATAGAATCATAGAGTAATTTAGGTTGGAAAAGTCCTGTAAGGTCATCAGGTACAACCATTAATCCAGCACTACTGTGTTCACCATTAAACCATATCCCCTGGTGTCACATCACACATCTTTAAATACCTCAGGGATAGTGACTTCATCACCACCTCAGGCAGTCTGTTCCAGTGCTTAACAACACCTTCCATGAAGAATTTTTTCTTAATACCCGATTTAATCCTTCCCCTTCACAACTTGAGACTTCTTCTTATTATTAACCAGATTCAGGGAAAACAGAAGCCTATGTTTTATTGGCATAAATAAAACTTGTGCTGTAAGTAAGTTTGCTATTTTCTGACAACTATAACCCTACCTAAAAGTCTTAAACTCCACAGTAAATGCAGGACTAAATTCTCTTGAAGGCATACAACACTTCATGCTTCTATACACCTCTGTGTATTCATAAGTGAAGTTATAAATGTTAAATAACCAGTTGCCCCATTAGAAGAGTAAAATATCAATCATCAGAATTTCTCCTGGCTGCAATGTCTCCTCCACTGCTCCATGAAGCTGAGGACATGAGTGTTACGTGTGCTCCCTGGGGAGTTAGGGAGCATCATATTTACATCATGAAAGCAAAAGTCTTGCTTATTAGATTACATATCTGTCACAACACACTTATCAGTCTCTGTGTCACACTTCCAGCCTGCACAAAACAAAGAATACAAATGCTATGAAAATACAACACGGGGGGAAAAAAAAAAAAAAAAAAAAGGTTTGCGTGAGAAAAAAACACACAAAAGTGACCAAAAAAACTCAAGCAACAGAAGAGATCCATCAGTCCCATCTCCTCTACCCCACACAGAAGATCCATCAGTGCCATCCCCTTCTCTACCTCTGTGTCCTCTTCTTCTGATGTTCAGACAAACACAGACAAACACACACAACTGGTACAGCATTTGCCATAAAGAATTGACATTGGCATTCATATTTTTTGAAATGCAGTCAGAGTGCTGTTTAAATTTTAACCTGTGATGAACTCGGGCAGGTGTCAGTTGGTCAGTCCTAAAGAATATACTTGGACATGACTTTCCATGGGATAAATCCCCTGTAGAGGAGGGAACTGAGGCTTGTTACAGCTTTTCTTAGAGTATTTGAACACTCAGTGGAATCCTCTTACTTGATTAAAACCCAACAAATACAGAACCAGGAGAGTCTGATGCTCTGTTATCTCATGCAGATCATCAAAATTTATGCTTCTGTTAAAGTATTGTTAATTCTTATCTTCGTTTTTTCCCTCCTTTGCTGACCTGCTATTCAGCAGAGAGATAACAAAAAATTGTAGGTGGAAAATTGTTTTTCATACTGCAGATCCTTTTTATTATAGAACATAAATTCTTCTAAATGTATTGATTTTGACCTACTTAATTAAAGAACAAACTGGGCCACTAGCACTGCTGAGCTGCACCAAACCCCAGAAAGGTCTAGTTCTGACATCCATCCACCTTTCCCTACCAGTTTGCATAAGATGACCACCTACTCAGCATGTCCCCTTTCCGAATTGCTCCCTTTAGGGCAATTGATCCATCGCCACTCACAGCACAGGAATCCTAGTATAGGATTGGTCTTTTCTTATCTGAGATATCTAAATCTGAGCTGGTCATCCTAGGCTCCTTTATCTTTTTTATTTTATTTTATTTTGTTGTTGTTTGGTTGGTTGGTTGTTTTTGTTTGTTTTGTTTTGTTTTGTTTTGTTTTGTTTTATTGAATGGAGAGAAACAGAACAGAGTTTCTGGAGATGTTTATTTTCTAATGGCATGAATCATCCTTTGTATAAAGCCCTTTCTATGATATTAGAGATCAAGTTTTTGCTTGTAATAGCTAATCTTTGTGCTAAAGTACGTAATATGCCTCAGACATGGTAAGATTTTAGTTCTGTTCTTTATTCAAAATGCATCAATATAGCTTCTCATGATGGAAATTTCCTGTGTTTTTAACTTTAGTTTGAGACTGAGATGGAGAAATAGTCACTATGTTCTAAGACTTGTTTATACAAAAAGCCTTTTAAACCTTTCAGAATTCAACTTTTTCACAAAAATTTTACATATAAAACATTGAGACATTCTAGAGACTGAAAGGCAAAATTTTAAAACAAAAAATAGAACTGATCAATAAAATGTATCATATTCCTGTGTGTTTTACTTTCACAGGTAGTATTTCAGTACAAATATTTCTTCCATCAGGTGTTGAATGGTATAAAAGAGGTTAAAAACCAAAGCAAAGTAAAATCTCACAATACTAAATTCTAATGAACGCAAAGACCTTGAAAACATCAGTGGCTCTGCAAGCCAAGTGCTGATCCCTTTGATAGAGTATGCAGGAATAAAATGGTTAGCAGTTGAAGTGCTGTGGCATAGTAATAATTACTTTGCACCTCTAATTCTATCTCTCATTTTGCTATTTACTCTTTGATGCTTTTGTTTATATTTCAGTCTCTTCATTTGTAGTCTGTTTCTGGAAAAGAAGTTATACTGAATGCTGAAAGACATAAAAGACCATGATGATAAATTAAACAATATGTCTTTTTCACATTATTTTTTTTTCCTATGCAGAACAGCATTTTCTCTTCTTTGTAATTTTTGCTTTTGTTTTTATTTTTTGTTCTGCTTCTTTGTTTTGTTTTCTTTTGTTTTAAATAATTAATTTCTGTATGAAATCTCAGGATTTGTTCCCATCTCATTATTATGAAATCTTGACAACTTCCCATAATGGTTAACACTATTACTTTACCATCACCATTATTGTTATGGCTCAGATCAAAGGTTGTAAAATAATAAGGTTTATGGAACTTACCTAAAGGGAAACAAAATATAATTAAGGTTTGGAAAATTTGCATTTGAGCTCTGGATGGTAGGAAGGAAACTACCTAGCAGTCAAAAACAAGTCAGTAATTGACGTTTGTCTGGAGACAAAGGGAGATGTCAGTTAATGTTTCTAGTGAGGACAAAATTTTCACTGAACCATGAGTCATGGAGATACAAAAAACTGGTAGGCTAAGAACTGAAAGAAGTTTGAAGAGGAAAAGGAAAAAAATTCACTTCTCCAGAATAAGTGTAGATTCATTCTTTTATGCAAAGATGAAAATCAGACTTAGATTAAGGCATCAAAGCTTTCTGTCCTGAATGCTTATGGTCTTTGCTGGACAGTTTGCTGGACACTCAAGAGCTATAGATGTTTCCATGACTTGGTCAAGAACCCTTCAGAGAACAGCGATCAGCAGCTGGGGACAGGTTTCTACTGGAGGCAAAATTGTTCACTGAGGAGACAAGATAAAAGAAATTAAGGAAATGCTTGGAGCAAATGACAAAAGGAGAAAGAAAGGGCAATCTGGAGATGTTTCAGCCCACAAGTGGAAGCCCATGTGCTGCTCATAGTAACCTCGAGGAGGAGGAAGGAGGGCATAGGGCCAGCTCAGGATGTGTGGCTCCTACAGAGCAAGGAAGAACTCCTTGAAGGCAAACCTCCTGGCAGCAGAGCAGCAGTGGGATGATCGCTCATTTCTTCCATGTCACAGGCTGGGAAGAGTCCCATAATGTCAATTAGTGACCATTTGATGATTGTTTATTACATAATGATTACACTTAGGAGCAGCAATGAGTTTTAGGATGCATCTCGAATGAAAGATGACATATGTTGCTTTCACGAAGAAGAAAGAAGAGAAAGTTCTCAGTCTTCTCTTCATCATATATATATATATACACATATCTCTCTATATATATCTTCTCTACTATATATATAGTATGCACTTTGTATGTTTTTTGTTGATAGTTAATTTCCCATCTCCCAAATCTTGAAAATATTTCTATGTGATTAGCAACAGTTAAGCAAACTATAGGCATACTTGTTTTGCATCCAATATTTCAGACATCCAGGATTGCACTGTTTTCTGTATTCTTTCTTCCATTTACCCCTATTTTTCAGTGAATTTCTTCACTCTAATCTGTTTGTTATTTTTATGGCTTGCTCTCTCTTTCACCAAAATATAATGTTGATAGATCAGCATCCCCAAATCACTTAGAGCCATCAGTGTCACTTCTAAAGTGGCTGCAAGAGTTATTGGAAAGTCATCTCCCTCAGTAACAGTAGGGCTTCCATCTGACTATTCAGCTGCTGACTGAAAGAATTAGATTTTAGTTTCTGCTATCCCTGAATTCAGTACTAAGCTGTGTCACACGATAAGACATTATTGGCTACATAGCAATCTCGAGGAAGAAATAAAGGCTTGTTGGTAATAGATGCACACACTCAAGGAAGCAGAGAAAACAAAGATAGGAAAAGCACCCAATAAAGAAGGGGGCTTACACAAAAGAGAAGCCTAAGGCAAAGAGAAAGCACATGAACTAGAGACTTAAGTAAAACAAACAAACAAAAAAGAAACAGGATAACTAATAAGAGACAAGGTGCAGCAGAAATATTTTTGAGCACTGCTACAGCCATTCACTGAGAGAGACTGTAAGACTGTAAGAAAAAAACTACTATGATTCCCATATATATACAGGGCAGATCAACCACCAATTACACTCCCAAGCCACCCTTAGCTGGTGAAGGTCATTACCACCACCTAATGGACTCCCCTTCCAGAAGGTTCTCCCATGGTTTTGTAACCCTTGAGCATGACACCACTGAGGTGTCAGTTTAACTCATCTTCAGAAAGCAATATATATTTTTTCAGAAATATCTGATACTTCCAAAATTTTCTAGACTCTTTTCTCTTGTCGCCTTTGTACACCTGGATGTTTAAATCAATAATTGTCTCTGTACTAGAGAAAAAAGTTAAGCAATTTGTGTCTAACTTTTGTAAATAAGGGCAGAATTGCTATAGTAACAGCAGAAGGCACTCAGTCACTATGACAAAAATGTGGCAACCTGATAGCAAAGGCTAATGAGGGAATTCAATTTCAGCTGAAAGTCATTAAACTCAGCCTCTCCTCAGTGCAAGGCGGCGGAGGGAGAGGAGAAGAGAGGAGGGGATGGGATGAGATGAGTTGCCACTCAGGCAAAGACTAACCTAGTATTTACCCTAGATGGAAAAGAAATTTGTCTGACAGAGGTGAGAAAGGCTGTAAAACAGGAGAGGAACACAGATGATGACATCAACACCAAAACAAACAAGCAAGCTTTTCTGTATTCTGGCTTTCCAGTTGAGTCCCAAGCCTAACGTATGTGACATTCATTTCCTCTTCTTTCTGTTGAAATGAATGGGTTTTATTCTGGTCAGAAATGGAGTGTTAATTCAGGAGAAGGTTTGGAGGACTGTGTACGAAGTCTATAATTAACAATAACATTGCTGAGGTAAGAAGATCCAGATACGCCTCAGAGAGTGAGTAGCTGGATGTGAACAAGGCAAGTGGAATCTTAGCACATTGCTCATCTTAGAGACACCTTTGAAGATGTTTCCCTGACAGTGCTTTGGAAGTTCTTCTGAAAATCAAGTTGATTTGCAAATAATTATGAGTACAGATTTAGGTGTGTGGGTTGGTGCACTGAAGTTTAGCAGTTTGGGCATAAAGAGCTTTAGGGGAGGATTATGTACAAAACCTGTCAGAAATGCTTTGTCATCTCTGGGTATAAAACACTTAGAAGAAACAAAGCATTTCCATTAAGAATACATTTTCTTTGACCAGCATTGAAATAGGGGAAAAGAAATAACAGTCCACATCACACTGTTGCAATTACTTGGGCAATGTGCTTTAAAACACACTCCAAGTGTGTCCTGTTCCTAGAGCTGCTGGAAGTGGGAGGTTGTCACCTGGATTTATGAGCCTGCCTATTACAAAACCTTTATGGGCAACTATAACTGATGGCCCCTAAAGCAAGTTAAAACTGATATTTAGCTTAAGTAGTCTGTCCCCTGCTCTCTGTTGAAATGCAAGCATTGCTTTGTAGCTTCAGGCCATGAAAGAATAGAAATACATGACATGAAAAGTTCCTATATTTTTTTTTTTTTTAATCTTCTTTCTTTGTCTTTTTCTTTTTTCTATTCTCAGGAGAATTTATCTTTCAGTCATGCTCAGTGTCATTTTTCAAAACTGAGTAGCTTTAGCCTAGTTATAAGAAATGCTCTTTCTGGCTATAAAAGTGAATAATACTTTAGGGATATATAGGTTTTTTTATTATTATTATTTCTTAGTACAGGTGGGAATAGAATGCAACTCCTTGCTATCACCAAGATCAGGAGGTCAGGTGTAATTTGTACATTTTAAATTTCTAGCCAAATAAAAGTGGCTTATCTAAGAAGGTGAAACTTCAAAATGAAAAAAATAGAAGAAAACAGTTGCTATATTGAAAGACACAAGGAGACAAATGAACTTGGATGAGGAGGAATCTTCTACACTTAGGTAGGCATTGTTTCTACCTTGGAAACCCTTGCTAAAAAGCATGTGATCTATAAAAAGGAAAAAAAAAATCAATTTCTAATTTAATCTATGAAATAATATCATCTTTTAAAATATAGGGAACCATGATATTAGAGGGTGAGATAACAGAAACCTCTCAGTGTTTTTTTTCTAAAATTGAAATGAGTGCTTATTCATATTAGCAACTTTGCACATACATATTTAATTAAAAATCCTTGAAAATTTGGGGACTTACTGTCCATCACATTGCAACAATACATAAATTTTTCTGATCCTGACACACTTGAATGCTTAGAAGGCATTGTCAGCTTTACTTAATAGATGAGGGACTTTCTTGTATTGATGCATAAAGAATGTAAGAAATACAACTGACAAAAGAATACGGAGAGTGAGAAGTCAAGATCCTAGGTTTTCCTAGTAGAGCTAATTAAAAATTTCTTATCTAATTTTGACTTGTTTTGGTTTACTAGCACCACCATTTACTTGTTATTACTATCAAAACCACAAAAGACCTTTTCTGGTGTTTTCTCTAAACTTGGAAAAAAGATCCCAAGTGTCTCTCTTTAAAAAAGAGAAAAATCTGAACTGCAGATTATCCACTTAATATTTTCTTTATCCATTTTGAAATGATGCTTATTTTGAAGCGTCCCAAAGTCTAATAAAATATTTGTGAAGCAGTGAGGTCCTGAAAAATTATTCAAAGTATTATCTTTACCTTAGAAACAAAGTGGAAAATGCACCATCAATATAAAAGGATCCTTGTTCACCAGTTCTTCCCGCTGTCATCTTAAACCTCCAAATATTGTCTCTGTGAGACATAAACAGAATTAATTTTTAAACTCATATCGTATTGTGCTGGTTTTCTCTGGGCTAGAATTAGTTTTCTTCACAGTGTCTGGCATGGGTCTGTGTTTGGGATTTGTGCTAAACTGCGTTAATAACACAGAGACATTTTTGCTATTGCTGAGCAGGGTTTGCACAGAGCCAAGGCCTTTTGTGCTTTCTGCACTGTCGCAGTGGGGAGGAGGCTGGGGGTGCATGGGAGGATGGGAGGAAACACAGGTGGGAGAGGTGACTCCAACTGACCAAAGGGTTATTCCAGACCATATGGCATCACACTCAGTATATGAAGTGGGAGGAAGAAGGAGCAAAAGCAGGATTTTTGGAGTGATGTCATTTGTATTCCTGAATAACCACTGCATTTGATGGAGCCCTGCTCTCCTGAGAGTGGGTTAACACCTGCCTGCTTGTGGGAAGCATTGAATTAATCCTTGTTTCCTTTGTTTATGTGTGTGGCTTTTGCTTTCCCTATTAAACTTTATTTATCTCAACCCATGAGTTTTCTAGCTTTTATGCTTCCAATTCCCTCCCCAGTCCTGCTGGTGGGGGAGTGAGCAAGTGGCTATGTGGGGCTTGGCTGCTGGCTGGGGTTAAACTATATCACTTTTTTTTCTTAGAATTATGAGAAATCTTGTTCAATTAGGGCTTTGTATAACACTTCAGTTTCTCATTCCAATGTATCTTTCCATTCACTTCAACCTAAGAAGCAAAACAACATATGTTTTCACAGAGGATCATTTATGGGTAAGGAGACATTTGAGTTAGGTTGTTTTAGCTTTGTAATATTGTCAGTCACATCACAGAGTTAAGTAAATGACAAAATTGCTCACCCTAGGCTCCCTTGGCAATATATGAGGATCATTGACTTGGTCTGAAAACTATTCAGATGTTTTAAGATCTAGAAACATTTCTCTCTTGTATCAACTGTAAAAAGTCCTTTGTGTGACTGAAGTTGGAAAATTAAAGAAGTTCACTCATGATTGAGCTAATATTGATTCTAAATTGGTTTCTTTAACAAAATAGAAAACACAGAGTGCTTGCAGAGCTTTTCTTGCTTAGAGGCTGGTTTGTGGCGTTCAGATTGACATGTTGTTTGATTTTGGGGTTTTATTTCCCTATTCAGGATTTTTTATTTGTTTGTTTCATTTTAATGAGTACAAAGGAAATTCAAGGCTCTTGATTGCTGGATACTCCCTCTACCCTGGGAAACCCTCATGTGAATGAGGAAATTCATTATTGCTGAAAGGATTGCTCTTGTAAACACTCCATCACCATAAGTAGGGATGCAGAGCCTTCTCCTCAGCACTTCCTACAACAGTTTAGACAGCAGTAAATATATATTTTTTCATAGTTAGTATAATGCAAGGAGAAAGGGATGCTTCATCTTGGGAAGTGAGATCAGGTGCCCCTGGTGACCTTGATTGAGTACCTTGGGAATCAATACTGGCTTTTTGGTCCAGACCTTGGTGCCCAGGGTTGCAGCTCAGGTGGAAAACAATAATTAAAAAAAAAAAAAAAAATCACATCCAGACACAAAAGGCATGTGCACCCAGACCTGCAGCAAGGCAGTATTTCAGTGTGTCTGTGTGTACCACCTCTTATTGGTCAGGTAAAATCTGAGGGAATGTTCTCTGTCTGCTGTTGGAGTACCCTTTGGTGTGCAACAATGTGATTATAAAAGACAACTGCCTCATTTAAAGCATGTATTTCATGGAATCATAGAGTCATTAAGATTGAAAAAGACCTTTAAGATAATCAAGTCCAACCATTAACCCAGCACTGTCAAGCCCACTACTACACTAGGTCCCCATATGCCAAGTGCACCTTGTTTTGAACATTTCCAGGGATGATGATTTCACCATTCCCTGGACAGCTTGTTCCAATGCTTGACCAGACCACCCAAGTGAAGAAATTTTCCCTAAGAGTCAATCTAAACCTCTCCTGCTGCAACTTGAGGCCATTTCCTCTTGTCCTATCACTTCTTATCCAGCAGAAGAGCCCCACCCTCACCTGCCCCCTCCCCCTCCTGTCAGGGAGTTGCAGAGCCAGAAGGTCCCCCCGTTTCTCCTCCTTTTCTCCAGGCTGAGCCCCCCCAGCTCCCTCAGCCCCTCCTGCTGCTCCAGCCCCTTCCCCAGCCCCGTTC
>JAWWEE010000085.1:68194995-68215453 GCA_035221455.1 Xenops minutus | reverse complement strand
CTTGCCCAACCCCCCCCAACCCCCCCCCCACCCCATTTCCCCTCTGTTTGACCTTGTTTTTAATGGATTTTCTTTATTCTTTTATGCATTGGTGGAGATAAATCAGGAATGAACTTGGACCTGGTCTTCTTCTGTATAGATAATGATTTGTATCATGCAAACTGGACAAAATCACTTGGAGAAATAGGTAATGTCAGTCAGGAATATAAATAGGAATTTTCTCCAGAAGGTGACTGGGCTAAGACTGTAATTTGCCAAACAGTGTGCTTATCCTGAAACAGAATATGTATAATAAGATCATGAAACATAAGAGCTCTTATAAGATCTTTTTAATGGCTTTTTGTTTTTATGACTTGAGATGTACACTCCTATAAACCACTCTGAGAAAGGAAATAATAAAAGATATTAGAAATGCTGCATTTCCTGTAAGATATATCCAGATAATATATTTTATAAATCCATGCAATGTAGTAGCACTTCAGTAGCGTTAATCAAAATTATCAGAATAGCAATGTAAAAGTGTATATCACACAGAATCACACACAGAATGGCTAAAGCTGGAGGGGACCACAGTGGGTCATCTGGTCCAACCTCCCTACTCAGTCTGGGTCATCCCAGAGCACAGGGAACAAGATTGTGTCCAGGCAGTTCTGGAATATCTACAGTGAGGGAAATTCCACACCCTCTCTGGGTAAACTGTTCTAGTGCATGGTTATCTGCACAGTAAAGAAGCTTTTCCTCATATTCAAGTGGAATATCCTTTTTAAAAAGTGCTTAAACTTGTGCTTGTCCCTGAAACAAGTACATAAATGCCATTGCAGAGTCACAAAAATCTGACTGTTGGTCTTCTCTCCAGTCTGGCCTGCAGATTTCCATCTTCTCCTTATTGCTTTAGTGTGTCTGAAATACAAATTACATTTGTCATGGGTTTCTCAAGCCACCACATCATACTTTGAGAATATTTCAGTTGATGCAGTTTGAATGTCTACTGCAATGGTTGTCTAGAACAAGACTTCAGCATTCAGATCCTCCTAAAAAATGAAGGATTCCTTATACAGACTAAAATGCTTGAGAGGAGAGCCTCGGGTAGACTTCCAGCCTCATGTGGTGTGGGACCTTCTTACTACCTTGAACTGGGCTTTCACAAGAGGCTTAGAAAAAGTGGAGGTGCAATTTACAAATATAAATTTACATATTTACATCATAGAATATTCTGAGTTGAAAGGGACCCACAAGGACCATTGAAGTCCAGTTCCTGGTCCTACACAGGACCACCCCAACAATATAAGTATAGATATATTTCAGATTCCAGTGGGTAGATCTAATCTTCTTCATGTGCATAAATCTGAGGTGCACACATTACCTTAATTGTCATGTTTTCCTCAGAATAATCAATTTTTACACATCCACCTTGCATTGTAGTGACCCAGACCTTGAAAACACTTGAGATCTTACATGAAAGATTGAATATTTCTTTTCAAGACTGAGCATTGCCATGGTCAGTTCTGTTTTGATTCAGGCACTGGACTAGGAAGTGATAGGGAAAAAAATTCTAAACCACAGGAGAATTTAACCACCACTATGGTGGAGAAATGACTTAGTACATTGGAGGAACATCCCTGGTGGGGAGGGGGCTCTTTGTGGTTCACCTGACCCTCCACTGACGACCCATGTTTCTGTTTCAAAGGTAATCCCGGCACCTGCCCATCTGCTGTAAAGGACGTTGAAATCCTGTTTTATGCTCTGGACAGACACTGTTGTTGACTCAAAGGGACGGTTCCACCTGAGTGACAGGTGTCAGTGGGGTCTTTACTGGGTCCCCAAGGTTTGGGCTGCCTGTCACTCTGCTATGCACAATGGGCAGAGTGACAGGCCCTTAACAAGAGCGGCTGAAGCAGACAGTAGTCTAATAAAAGTAATCCTATTTACAGCCTGCCTTGAGATGTTGCCGTGAGTTGAAAAGTTCACCTCTGGCAGTTTCCTGGGCTTGTCACCTTTTCTACTGTTTCCCTCGCATGTAGCTCAAAGAAGCAAGGTTTTATTAAATGGGAAATATAAAATAATAAGGGAAATAAAAATACAAACTAAAGCATGTTCTTGAATATGGCAGGCATCCCATCTCTTGGAGTTTAGCGGCAGCACATTTTTGTCTCCCTGTCAGAGAGACAAAGCAGTTCTTATAAACCTAATCTACAATATCACATATCCTTTGTATGTGGCTGATATTATTATCTCCTATCCATGGGCATTCAATCCTAACTTAATTAACTTGGCAAGCAGAAGTATTGTGCTGTCACACAGTCAGTGTCTGTTATGCTCACAAACCATCCTACCCAGCTGGGTATCAAGACTCTTTACCTGCCTCCTCTTACTTTTGATCCGTGTGACATACAATAAATCCAGTCAGCAACCCCATAGAGCTTGGCTCTATATCATCACTTTGAGGAATGAACAGAATGCCTTTTTTTTTTTGTCCTTTTTTCTCCTTTTCTGTAAAATTAAAAGCCTTCTGTGCTCACCAGATGAGCTCAAATAAAGTCTTATTTTTTCACTATTTGATTAAAACCTTTTTAGAAAATCAGAACTTAGGGACTATGAATAACTGCTGGAATGGCACATTAATATTCCAACAGCAGTAGATTCAGCTTTCATTATGTAGTTGTAAAAGCAGTGAAGAATCTGGTCTGACGTAGTTTGGCACTCTAATGTGAATGAGAAAGACATTGGGATGGATTGATGAGATTTTTAATTAAGGAAATGGGCACCCTGAACCTGACCCTTTTTTGAGGTTTGAATGATTTCCAGGAAAAAACATCTCCTCTGTTCCCTTTCCATCACTGTTTGTTCTTATATTCTGAACTGTCACATTTTAAGTGGAGAGAGAGAAGTGCTAAAATATGACAAGTATCTTCTAGCATGTTTGGACGACTAAATTCATAAAAATAACATCGTACTGTAGTCTTCTAGGCTATAGCAAATGAAGGAAAGACTCCTGTTAGATTTCCAGACCTCTTTACCAAATGAACTTATTTTCAAAAAGTTGGAAGCAAATTTTTGATATTTTGGAAAAACCTTAATGAAAGAATTTTATTTAAAAAAAAAAAAAAGTCCTAGCAAAAGTCACTCTAGCAATGAAAATTTGACAATGGTCTTACAAAGCAAACATTTTCAGTTGCAATCACATACATACAAATTACAGCCAAGATAAAGACTTAAATGTTGTTGGTTTTGAGAAGTGCAGTATTTTTGCTATAAAATCAAGAATAATAAAAAAATTCTCAACATTATTTCATTAATAATGTATCTTTAGATATATATCTCAAATTACTTGTCATCAGATTCACTTGAATAACCGCCCTGAGAATCAATGACATTAGATTCTTTGTGTTATATCTGTTGAATAGTCACTACTTATATCTGAAGAGAGAGAAAGAGGAGAGTGGAGAAATCTGCATAGCTGTGATGGGGATAGGGAAGAATTTATTTCAAAGTCTTCTGCAGAACTTTGTTATGGAACAAAATAAAATCAATACTTCTCACTCTATGCAAGTAATAATAGCTGTGCATCATTGGTTAACTAAAGTTAAAACCAAGAGCCATTTTTCTATTTAGTCATGTTTGAAGGAAAAATATCTTGCACTTTAAGTGCAAGTGAATGTCTGTGTTTAGATACAGAGATACTTTGAGATATTAAGCTCTGTTTGGTAAATCCATGTCTAAACATGGGAAGCAGAAAAGTCAGTCTGTGTTTGCAAGAACTCATTATAAAAATTGCTCTTTAAACTTTTGACACCACAACAGTTTTACAAGACTATTTTTAACTGAACTTTTATGAGTTCAGATTTGACTGGAGGATGTACATGTAACCTTATTTCAAACTAAAATCACTAATTCCTGTAATAAAATCCTTTGATTGTAAAACTCAACTATAATTTCAAACATTGTAACACCTACCTGATGTAAGCCAGGTATTTCTTAAAGCTGCTTCTGGTGTCAGTTTGAACTACAAGATCTAAATATTAAAAACAAGAATGGTCTGGGAAGTGGAGACATCTCACATTGTTGAATGACCAAAACAGGGAATCTATGTGCTAAAAGCAAACAGAAAAGATGATTAAAACAGTATGTTCAAAATGAGGCTATTCTATTTGGAAATGGATTTGAACCAAACGCCAGGCAAAAAGCCATTCAGACATCTGTCACTTGAGAATTTTAGCATTAAGAATGCAGTGGATCAAACTTTCCTAATAGCAACAAATTTATGTAAATACACACTTAGCAACTTCTAAGACACAATTATCTTTACTTTGTTTCAGCATCTGGCAGCTGAAAACTACAGATTAGGATTTGTCTTGGGAGCTCACTGGGGAGATGTATTCCACCAAAACTGGGGTAAATTGGGAATAACTGTAATTACCCAGAGGTAATAATGATGCTAAAAATTAAATAGATGAAGCCAGCCTTTTTTTTTTTTTTTTTTAAAAAATTGATTATTTCAGAAATATAGTGACTTAAAATATTTTTTTTTTAATTGTATGAAACCAAAATGCTGGGGATAAGATCATCTTGGTTATATTTAACTGAAGGTATCTGAAATAGTTATTTAAGTTTCTTTCAATAATGGATACTGAAATAAACATGTTAACAAACTCACTTCATCCTATTCTAAAACACATCTGAGTCCACAAATAACATCCTGAATGTCCTGATAACTCTCATTTTAGGATATATTGAACCCAAAGAATGACCTTTGGTCAAATTTAAGGCGTGGTTCATTGCATGCCTATTAATAATGCATTCTGTTGAGTGTCCATTTCCCTCCTCAGTTCTTTTTTCCATAATACCTGTGTTGCATCTGCCAACTATGTCTCAATCAGAAGATATTTCTAATGGTACTAAATAAAAGTCTGTGAGAGTGAATCCTGCTTTTACAGTGGGGCACAGATGCTGCATTGCAAATTTCCAAAGGAAAGTGCTTGAAGCTATAGTTGAAACCTCCTCCTTCCTTCTTTAACCTTCTTGTGATCAGGCTCTGAGATGCATAAGTTCGGTGAGGAAGGCAAATATCTGAAAGAGCTTTTATTTGGAATCTTTTATGTGTGCTTGATTCTGAGGATGGGAGCATAACTGAGAGGCTCCCCTAACCAGACAAATGAAGGATTTTTATTTTGTTTGCACTTAAATCCTTCATCTGAGGAAAGTTTCCTATTCAGTTAACTTCTAAAGGTTTAGATTGTAGCCTGAAGAGGTGTGAAGACAGGTATTGAAATAAAAATGCTTCTTTCTGCTCATCCCCGTTGAAAACCAATCTCACAGTCATCTTCTGTGTGTTTCTCCATAGAGCTGTCTTTGACCTGGGGCGTCATAGCTGCATCAGCTCACATCTGTGCATGTCCAGGGGCAACTGGGCTGGACTGGTTCAGAATGAACCTGAAACTAGAGGTTATTTCCAAATGTAGTGGCAACCCCATCATGCTTCGTTCTCTAAGTTAATTGTGTGTGAACTTCTGGGGATGCACAAGCTGTACAGTTGTGAGACACTTCCTTTGCTTTAGTGCAGGTCCTCTGTGCCTTGTTCTGTTGTGGTAGAAGACGTGCCCCGGGGATATAGGAAATGTTCCTCACAGCGCAACTCACTATTTTCCATACACCTGAGAAGCTCAGTGAGTGTCGGGTTAGGGCCAAGCAGTCACCAGGAAGGCACCTAATTTGACTGTCATTCCATCACAACAGTGGAGATATGCTAAGTTTGACAGCTGACATCCAACAGGATTCCACATTTCATTTTTTCCTGATAAGAAACAAAGCCAAAAATACTCTCTATTTGTTCACATTCCTCCAAACAATATCTGGCATGGTTTTCTTCGGCTCACAGCTTTGTCCTTACAGAAACAGTTTTCACCCACAAGACTTAATAAGTAAAAAGAAGGAAATGTAATGAAGAAAACCCAACTCCTCTGCATCTAATACAGTAATGATCTAGTCTCTCCTTTGCTGCACTGGAGAAAATTAGTGTCATGGTGATGAAATCCAGCTATATCACAGTTTCAAGTGATGCACTAGTAGCCATGGCAACAAGGTATTCCCCTCCAGTAAATGCCTGTAATGGTGCTTTTAAGATTGCACATCAAAGCCAAAGCATGGCATTGAATCACCCTGGAGCAAGTACTGACTTCAAAGCAAAAAGGTCAGAACAATAGGTTGTTCATAAACAGAAAATAATTATTTTCCAATTTGCAAATTTTTCTTTACGAGGTGCTCTGAAATAAAAGCAGAAGCAATATAGTGGATCTTGCACTACAGTTGTGTGCTCTGGGATTACTACAGTAGTTTCTATAGTCTCCTGGCTTCCTACACAGCTTCTGCTACTCTCCATGGGCTGGTGCTCATTGCTGTGCCTTTTAGCTCTGCAACATGACTTAGTCAGAAAAGGGAGTGTACAAAACTTATAGGAATAGATAGTTGAAGTTGTCTGGTCTGGTTAGGTGTTCTGCTATACTTATTGTGAAATTTTAACACTCAATTAAAAGCTGGATGGTGAAAAGCCTGAAGAAGGGGAAAAAAAAAAGTATTTAAAAAGATAACTGAAAGATACTCATGTCTGAGGAATACCAATGTCTTTCAATGAATATTAAACTTATTGCTAATTACTCATGAAATTATTATGTTTGGAAAAGACCTCTAAGAGTCCAACCACTGACCAAGCAAGCTGACCACTAAACCATGTCTCTAACTCCCACATCTACACGCCTTTTAAGTACCTTCAGAAAAGGTGATTTTACTCTCCCTGTTCCAATGCTTGACCACACTTACAGTGAAGATATTTTTATATTTTTCCCAATCTAACCCCCCCTGGGTACAACTTTCTCTAGTTCTGTCACTTATTACTTGGCAGAGGAGACCAACACTGACCTGGCTCCCCCCTCCTGTCAGGGAGTTACAGAGAGCAAGAAGGTCCCCCGTGAGCTTCCTCTTCTCCAGGATGAGCCCCCCTCCCCAGGCTCCTCAGCCCCTCCTCATATGACTTGTGCTCCAGACCCTTTCACAACTTTCTTATTCTTCTCTGGACATGGTCCAGCAAATTCCACAGAGCTCAAAAAAGTGAGTTGAAGAAAAATTCCTTGTTACGGAGGAATTTTTTACATCATCCATACAGCACTGAGGCTTACTACTTTTTCTAAAAACAGAAGCTTCATGGTTTTTCTGTTTTAAAATTATTTCTGTTAAATACCATTGCAAGAGTTAATCTGTTTTTTTCTGAAATATCTTGTTTTCACTCCTATATGTTTACAATGCAGTATCCTTTATCATGTGGTAAGTGTTACGACCAGGTCAGGCCACTGATGCTTCAGAGGATTTTAATTAGCAGTAACTATGGAGAATATAATGAGCCCACGTTTGGTAACATTTGGCTGAATATCTGAAATGGCTTACTAAGAGGTCAAAGGGGCTTTTTGGGATTGAATTCCTCTTGTGGCAGAAACTACAAATACAGAAATTTTCCTTTAACTTCATGCATATTTCTGTGTATATGTATGTGTGTGTGAGAGAAAACCGGCCACGATTCACAGTTAGGGGCACAGGAGTAATTGGAGGATTTAATAACTTTGTTTTAATGCCTGGAGCATGAATTTTAAGATTTCTTCCCGCATTGGTAAATATTGTGTCAACTCTCTAGAAATTAAATAAATTTGTAAAACTTATGAATGTTTAGTAATGAGGCTATTAGAATATTGGTTTACTTTTGTCTTATATTTCTTATCAATCTGCTGAAGGAAGCAGTTTTTATCTAGCCTTTTCTTAATAAAAACTTTTGTCTGTCTTTGACTAGATCATGACACTATTAAGACCAATGAAGGGATGATGGCAGATTTGGCATATGTAGGGAAGTAGTTAAAAATCATACACAACACAAAACAAAAAAAAAAAAACCAAGCAAACAAACAAACAAACAAAAAGCCACTAGCAACAATAGACCTGAATATAAATCTGAAACTACATAAACTTTAGATGATGAGAGAATTTAAAATTAAGTTAGAATAATGTACACCTTGTCAATTCATATGAGATGGAACTTTCTAACAGGTACATCTTGTAGTCTCAGGTCTCAAAAGTCAATGTACTTAAATGAAATGAGATGAGAAGCCTGAAGCTCAAAACATATGAAGAATAAGTGCTGAGTGTCATCTACTCATTGATCATGACAAGCAGCTGAAATCTTTCCTTTCAGCTTCCAGTGATGTTCCTTTCCTATTCAGTCCCTCTCTCCTTGCCATAGCCCATCCACTGCATCACACCACTGCCTAAAGCCTAGTTTAGAGTGAGGGTTGTGTTCACTGCTGACTAATTCCATCAGGTTTCTGTGGAGTTTTTCTTGCATGTGTGTGTTTTTCTTAACTAGATGAGATGAGATGGCAATTGATTTTTTCCGAAGGTTAATACTTCTCACTGCTAAGTCGCCAAACCTATTTAAACAAAAATAAAAATAATGTGCCATTTAAACCATTCAACCAATGTTTTTCTAGATGACAAATTATGTACTGAGGATGCAGAAACTCTTCTTTGTAAAACTTTCATTCAAAACATATCATGTGCTATTCAGTACTACTCAAGATTACAGTTGTTGTGACCATATGAAGGCTGATAACTATAGTCTAATAATTGTACACTTATGCTGTGGTTTGTCTGCTTCTCATTTGAGAAATGCAGCTTAATTAGAATTCCAATTTGCTTCACAGAAAAAGCTGCCAAGTGCAAGATCTGACATTCAAAACAAAATCAATACTTTTGTAAAACATTTAAACATCTTGGGTAATATCACAGGACTGAAGTAATTTGTGTCATGTAGTAAAGCTCTAATTAAAGATGTGTCAGGAGTAAGAATTGTATTTCTTCATTATTTAGCCTGTGCTTTACTGTTTGTTTCATACAAGGGTATTGATTAAATGTTCATGTTTATTATGGCTCCCCCTTCTAATCATGAGTGTGAGAAATGAGAGTTAGGGTAGATGAAAAATATTCATTCCTTGTCAGGTATAAGAAACACTCAAGGTCAGATGCAGATAAGGAGAAGCAAGGAAATGGAAAGATTTTGTTTACCTAGTGGTGAGCTATAGATTAATTTTGTTTTATTTGTCCAAGAAATATACCTGAATGTCCATCAAGGGAATAAAGTATCAGTACAGTTCTTACCTGTTAAAAAAGTGTTAGATTTGATGAGCTCATAGTATCTGAATCTAAAAGTTTCTCTAGCCTATGAATTGACTTCTTAAGGACAAATTATGAAAATTCATATAGATTCCAAGATCTCATTTTAAGTTTAAACTTAGATATCCCAGAGAAGCAATTAACGAATTAAAATATAATTTGATATTGGCTAAAAAGGGTAGCAGAGGCCTACAAACATATATTTGCCACCTTTCTGCCTTAACAAGGATGTTTGCTAAACCTTAAAACTACCAGTGCAGGAGACCTTTTCAGTGACAGCTGTGAAGCTACACTAGTTCTTTGTGTTCTTAAAACCAGTATTTTATATTTCCTGCCTGTCATTTGCACCTTATTATTCATCTATTCTGCCTTGGATGTGCAAGCACGTTTTGTTCCTTTTCTCACTACTGCATTTTTCAACGTGTTGGAGGTCAATTACCCTGTTCTTACCAAACACTTGCTGAAATCTACCTCTCAGCCCTGAGTTCATGCCCTTTGGGAATCTTTCTGTGAATCATTTCAGGTGTATGTTAGAGGTCTGGTTGCCAATTGGAGGTGGGTAAACCCATCCAAAAAAGTTTAAAAAGTTTTGAATCTTAAGTGTAGTGAATGGAAGCTGGATGAAGGTAGGCTTAAACATTTTGTTTTAAAAACCTTTATGGCATTTATTCCATGTGACAATATAATTCTGAAGAGATAGAGTAGAAAAATAATAGAGAAAGTAGAGTTACATAGGTCATCTTCTGGTTGTCTGCGGCTGAAAGACGAGAAATGAACAAGTAAACCCTGGGGTTTCTTAAATAATTTTGAAGAGGTCAGGTATCAACTGTAGAGATAAGATCATTTGGTACAAAAGGAACTGAGTGGCTATTTCAGAGGGAAGAACTGAAGAGGATAAATACGCTGTCAAAAGACAATAAAAACAGGGTTTCTTTCATTGGGCTTTGATGGAGTTGGGAGGCTGAAGTCTTACCACGCTTGATTAAAAGGGAAGAATATGCAGAGGAAAAACTGCTGTAGGATCCTCTGGTCACTGTTTTCTAGAATACCTGTCCACAGCCACATCAGAAAATATAAAGCTATGTGTGAGCTGTAAATATTTAAGGACTATTCAGTAGCCTTCACCTTGATGTCTTCTATGATCTGAGATAGCCCAGGCAGTGCTAGCTGGTCTCCAGCTGTTGCTCCAGAGGTGCACAATCTCCCTCAGGTCACAGAGTCATAGAATCATAGAGTCATAGGATGGTTTGGGTTGGAAGGGACCTTAAAGATCACCTAGTTTCAACCCTCAGCTGTTGGCAGGGCCATCTTCTACTGGACCTTCTACTGTTCCAACCCCCGTTCAACCTGGCCTTGAACACTTCCAGGGATGGGGCAGCCACAGGCTCTCTGGACAACCTGTGCCAAGACCTCACCACTCTCACAGGAAAGAATTTCTTCTTAACATGTATATATCAAATATCTCAAATGGTCCCAAGCCCCCTAAGTGTGGGAAATTAAGCCAGTTGTAAAACTCTGCATGCTTTAGGAGCTGTCCAAACAAGGGTCAAAAACCTTGTAAGAATGTTAAAGTCTGATGCCAAAAGCAGTGTAGTTGCATCAGCACAACATTACAACAAGGATAATTGATTTTAATTCACAGTCATCTCTGGGGTTTCTCATGGACACAGAGTTCACAGGATTAATTATGTTGAAGAAGGCTTGAAAGAAATATCTAGAAACCTACTTGGAATATGTGGAAGGAGAGAATGTCTGGAATACTTCTTAAAGAAGTTTTAAGACATGGAATCCTTCAGAGATGAATCTGTTCCAATTCTAAAATCTTAGTCCATCAAAATTAAAAAAAAAAAATACTAAAAGTATTAAAAAAAAAAAAAAAAAAAAAGATCCACGTTGGAAAAGCCTGTTTTCTGAAATTCCATTTTGTTTCCTGTGCCATGTACTCTAGGATGGCTCTGCTTAAGCAGGGAGGTTGGACCAGATGACCCACTGTGGTGGTTCTTAACCTTATCCATTCTGCGATTCTGGGTTTCAACAAGCAAAGCTCATGGATATTAATACAAGTGCTATATCCATATCTGTTGTTATACAGACTCAGTGGGGAGAAATCTTGCTAAGCTGTTTCCACCTTGTTCAGAAATATTCTACTTCAACACCATTCTTTTCCTAATTGGATTGCAATAAAAATGCTAAATTCAAGTATTTATACAGTGCCCATTCTATCACTGATCTTGTTTTCTTTTACTTTCATTTGAAATGTGAGGATAATAAAGAACACAGACAAAATTTTCTTTAACATCTTTACAGAAAGTATCCTTAATAAATGTGTATTTAAGGAAAGTGCAGTTTTTAAGGAAGGTGTTCTATCAAAAGAGGCATCTCAGAAAAAGGCTAATTTGTTTCTGAGATAACTAGGCAAATGCTGATAAAGGCTGCTATTCTTTCAAAGGAAGAAAGGATAAAAAGTGAAAGAACACTAAGATTCTCTTGTTAGAACACATAATATTTAGTAATAAAATCAGAGAATATGAGCCTTTGGGAGTTTGATTTTTTAGGGTTCTTTTTCTAAAAAGATGAAATTATATATGAATGAATATTACGGAACAGCTTTCCGGAATATATTTGCTGATAATGGAAATAAGGCTGGCCTGTTCACTGAGGTTACACACTGAGCAGTTCTTTCCTATATTCAAAATTACCGAGTCTTTCAGAAGTAAGCTAATACACTGTATGTAGACATTAAGGTTCTGTTAACCATTAAACTAAGTAGAATACTATTTCATGCATGATTTAGTTCAATTAGATGAAGAATGCAACAGTAGACCTGAGGAGGTAGTGAGGAAGAGTGGACATTTATATAAATAAATATTTCCTTTTTGTTGAGTCTATTTACCCAATGCTGGGTGATTTCAAATGCCTTATTAAGAGATCTTTATAGATTCCCCACTGATGTGTGCCAAAAATGTTAACAAATGAATCTGCCTTTAGTGTTGATAACACAGCTGTTCGTAGTCCTGCTGGGAGAAAAGAAACATCTTTTAATTGGCTGCTGATGAATGTAAATTCTTTCTTACAATAAATTCATTGTTTCCCTAAAAAAAAAAAAAAACTTGATTGGGACATGCAGTAAAACTCACAACACCCTGCAATAAATAGAAAATGTGATTTTACCTGGAGTTAGCTGTTATCTTTCCATTTTATTGATATCTCTTTTTCTCATTGGTATCTGAAGTTGTGGTATTCTTGGAATTCAAGTGTAATGGGGCTCATTTGATGCTACAGTAAGGGGAAAACCCGTGCTGGGGTGAAACACTATGTGGATCTAGATGCTGCCTGCTAATTCTAGTCTGACTTGCTATAGAATTTATGCTGCTGACCTAGATTGTGATATTCTCTGTCATGAAACTCTTTAATTGCTCTCCTTTTTTACCCCTGAGCTTGCAAGCATACCTGTTCTGCTCAGTGTTTATGAAATAATACACAACTAATCTGGCATAAAGAAAGTTCTAAATTTTATCCGGGCTCCATGCTTATTTTTTCCTTCAATCAGTATTCCCTATTATTTTCTTCTGTTCTGGGAATACAGACTTTTCAGATCACTAAGTGCTTATATTACTTGTGAATTTGTTGTTTTCCATTTGTTCATATGAGTAGTAATTGAAATATATTCAGGTGTTTTTGTTTGTTTGTTTGTTTTGGGGTTTTTTTCTGACAATAATGAACTTCCAGAGATGCTTATTTTCTCCTGAGTGACCATAGCAAACTCCACAGTAGATATCTTATAAGGGGAAGGAAATACACTTCTTAATATGTTTTTACACTCTGAGCTCTGCTAGAGCTATTGCATCAAGCTCAGTTTGTAAAGATAGAACATATTTAAATGTAAAGCAGCTTGGGGGAAGGTAACAGAGGAGATAGGCTAGCATGTAACTCATCAGGTCACCTGCCAGACATTCCTCAGGCTGATGAATTGAGGGGTTTAGTGTCAAGTGAGCTGTGCTATGTCCCTCTTTCTGGCATCAATATCTAAGTTAATCGTTTATAGTAAGGTTAGAAACACCTGTGTGAATTGCACAGGCAATTTCTGAAGGGTTAGGGACATTCAGCTGAGCCTCGGGATTTTAGTGAAAGTTATGCCATGCTAACTCATTCTTTAGTGTCAGGCAAGGAGGTGAGTCAAATCCACATGTAGCAATTGCTTTAAATACTCACAGGAAATCATTTCTGTGTTGAACAGCCTGGCTGCAACTTTAAAAGAACAAATAATTTTCTAGAGTTACATTCAAATAAGGCATATTGATTCTCAGTATCAGTAAAAAGGGCTTATCAGGGACACTTTTAGAATTTTATGTGACTGACTTTGTATTATAATGCTTTTAAATGATCTCAAAACCAGAATTTTGAAGTATACTATAAAGAATTCTTAACAAGAAAGCTTTAATGTATTACACATATGATAGTATTAGCGATGTCCCAGTGACTTTCCTTGAAAATTTAAAATATCCCAGAGAAATATTCAACATATTATGTCACCTAGGAGTTTTTCAAATTATAGCAAAACTAAGAAACATTGTGGTTAACAAAAACACCTCTCTCCACTATCTGATTCACAGAAACTTTTTTTTTACTAATTTTACAACAGAAATCTTCATCTGAACCCAATATATTCTATAGCTGAAAACTCTTTATTCATAAGGATCTATATCAAACCCCTTAAGGACTTTTCTAGTGAATAAATTTCTGCCCAATATAATCTTGATGCACTCCAGCAGACATTGGAACTGAAAATGCCTGCAGAGAAACTTGGTGTCCAACGTATCTCTAGCATGGTTGTAAAAGACTGTCTTTCTGAAATTTGTTAGCATCTTTGATCTCTGCTTATAATTCGTGGATATACTTGCCTTATTTACAGCAAAAAGCCTTCTATTCTCTTTAAAAGCTTGGCATAGCATCACTTTGTGTACATTACAGAATTTACAGCTTAATGAGGCTGGCAAAGGTTTGCTCTCATTTCCTCTTGTACTTGAGGCATTAATGAATCATTTAAGCAAAACTCCCATGCAGCATTCATGCACGTTACAAAGCAGCAATACAGAAGATAGCCTTACAAATTAGAGGAAAACATTATCAGTGGGTTTGAGAGTACATGTAAATGAGAACAGTGAGATGGTCTGTCATTGATTAGAGGGGTTAATCTACAAATAAATACTGTAAAAAGAGAGAAACTATGCAATGTATGACCTCTGGGAAGGTGCTGAAATATGTTTGAGCTGCCATTGTAGGATCACTATGTGATGGCTCATGGAGAATGAGAAAAGACAATAAGATAAGAAGAAAATGTGTTTTAAAGTTTATTGAATAGTAACATGTAGAGCTGTGGTGATCCTGCAGGACTGGCTGTCTTCTACCACTTACAGACCTGTGAGAGTTGTGTAAGAATGGGAGACACTTAGTTCCTTTAAATCCTTTGAGCACTGTGCTCTGGAAAGGGAGGAAGACCAGAGTAGCAGGAAGTTTAAGGATAATCTATGTATTCTAATCTCTGCCTACAAAGTACCACTTCTAAGATGCACTAACCCTTTATAAGGAGAGGAAAGTTTTCCAGACATCAATGGGAGCAGAGGACTGTAGACTGGAGTCTGTGCCAGTGCAAATCTCTAAAAATCCCTTCAGACAAATTATATGATTGTTTTCAATATAAATCAATGATTTTTTCACTCAGAAAACTAAGATGATGCAGGTAGAATATACTAAATTTTTCTTACTGCTGCACTTGCATAAAAAGTTACTTAATACATAGCAAGGGTATTTATTACCCAACAAATCATTTTCATGCACTGTCTATATTTCTGATATTGTGCCTCCTTCCTTTTTCACATACCAAATTGCCTGCAGCAATATTTTACCCTTGATCTTGTAAACTTCTGGGCAGAAAACATCTTGCTCATCAGAGTATCTGTTACTAAAAGGCCCAGGGTAACTGCTGTGATATTTGTTTTGCACTGTGTGCAGACTTTTTCAGTCTTATTTAGGAAAAATGAAAATGTCATATGTATAAATCCAGGAGCTTATTGTAGCCATCGCTGAAATATCAACAGTCTAATATGAATTCTTAGTAGTTCAGGTGTGATTATAGCAGAAACGAACGTAAAACAAAAGTAGTATAGCAGTATACTACTATGCTATATACAAAAGTAGTATAGCAGTAGTCCCAATATGAATAAAACTACCTTTTTCATACCAAGTGTATGAAGTTCAACAATGGAAAGTGCTGGATTCTGTACCTGGGATGGGACAACCCTGGATGCACAGAGGGGGGAATTAGATGCAGGAAAGTAGTGCCAGGTATGAGCCCTGGGAGTCATGGTCAGTGGCCAGTTGGCCACGAGCCAGCAGTGCCTGGAGCCAGGAGGGACATCCCTGTCCTGGGGGGCATCAGGCACAGCATCGCCAGATGGGTGAAGGAGGGTATTGTCCTGCTCTGCTCTGCACTGGGGTGGCCTCACCTGCAATAGTGGGGCAGTTTGGGGGGACAGTGTATGGAAGATATGAAGCCATTAGAGAGTGCACAAAGGAAGGCAGTGAAGATGAGGAAGGACCTTGAGGGGAAGTTGTGTGAGGACACTGAGGGCACTTGGTGTGTTCAACTGGAGAAGAGGAGACTGAAGAGAGACCTCATTACAGGGACAAGTTTCTCAGGAGGGGCCAAGGAAGGGCAGGCACTGATCTCTGCTCTGTGGGGACCAGAGACAGCACCCAGGGAGTGGCCTGCAGTTGTGTCAGGGGAAGCTTATGTTGGATATTAGAAACATGTTCTTCCCCCAGCACCAAGGTTGGCAGACCTCAAGAGGCATTTGGACAATACCCTCAGGCATACGGTAGGATACTTAGGGTGTCCTGTGCAGGATCAGAAGCTGGACTCAATGATCTTTGTGGATCCCTTCCAACTTAAGATATTCTATGAGTCTATCGCCTAACTACTTTAAAATTATGATAGTAGCACACAACTATAAATTAAACCAAATTAGACAGTGACCTGTTTTTAGCAAACACTATTTTAACTAGAGTAGCTAAGACAAAGCCCCAGGCAAGTGAATACAAGTTCAGACAAAGCAAGCCTGGCAAGCCTTGCTCCTGAGGCTCTATGAACTCAGTACAAAGCCTCTTACTAGCAGACACAATAATGTATTTACTGGACTGCAGTGCTGCAAAGTGATATTCACAATAACTCCATGAACTATTTTATTAGATCTAGGTTTCAGGAGGACAGTAACAAAAATTGCATTCTACTGTTTTAAAACTTTTATTAGTTCTGAAATAGACATGAGTAACCCTGGGAAAACCCCATCTATGAGACAGAAGGAAAGGAAAAACTGGGGCCACATAACCAAATAAATTTGACCTAATCAAGGACATTTCACACTAGCCCATGGTCAATTCTTCGTGGAGCAGAATTTCTTCTGTGGACAGCTGTTGCTTTGCATGTAATTGCCTGCAGCATTTTCTTCCACGCTTTTGCCTAGAGGTTTCTTTTCTTGGACAACTTTTTTCATGTAGCTGTTGCCTCAGGGACACTGGGAGGATAAATTTATTAAGGCTTGTAAAGCATTCAGATGGTATAATAAGAAAGACCAGACAAAATTCTTACCAAACAATGCAAGCAGGGCATAACAGGTCTATGGAATCAGCTTTCAGGAATATATTTTTGTGAGGCAGAGTGTGTGTTTCCCTGAAAGACTCAGCATTATAATTTGCCACTTTATAATCAGTTCTCTACACTGACAATTGAGTAGTTAAATGCTTCGGGGAGAGCATCATAACTAACCAGTGAATCATTTATTTACAAATAGTTTCTTCCTCTTGAGCAGCTGCAACGTTGATTGATCTGAGAGTCTCCATCAGACAGTGAGATAAACCAACAATCATTATGTGTTACTCCAAAGCCTGTCAAAGTCAATGAATCTCTTAACTGACTTCCTTGAGCTTTGGAATAGCCTGTTTCTGTAATCTCTAGAAGCTGTCCAGAGACACCTTGTCTAATTTTTGCCTCTATTGTGAGTCAACCAGAAAGAGGAGAATCCCTGAGAAACTTTTGATTTTCTCACTGTGCATGAACCCAACTGAGATATAATATTGCCTGGGGAATACTGGAGGCAGAAGTGGAGGTGAAAACATATCCATCTCAAGGGGCAGTGGCAGAACAAGTCCTATGTGAATTATCAGAACAGCAAATAAGTTGGTGAAGCTGAGGAAAAATGTAATTTTAACGAAAACATGTACAACCCTAGATGGTCAAACAAGTTGTTCCAGACATGACACAGAAGACATCTCACAGCGGAAAGAGTGATTTTTGAAATTATTCACCTTTTCTTGATCTAATAATCAAAAAAAGGTCCTTTCTGTCTCTCTGTCCTCTATTTTTTTTTAGCTTTAAGCTGCATTTTATCCTTACCCTGTAAGTTTATTATTTTTGTTTGTTTATTTGTTTGTAGGAATGATATTTTTCCGACTTCATTTCTGAAGCTTTGTAGGTGTTTTTGTTCATAAAACAGGGAATTTACAAAGGAATGTACTACTTGCTATTAAACTAGTTGCATAATAAAAAGTTTTTTACAGAACATCACAGCAAGATGAGGAAATATTAGATAGGAAAATTAAAAAAAAAAATTGATCCTGGAACTGATGCAGCTTATAAAAGGTCATGTCACCTTGGAAATCAAGTTTGTGGACTCATGCCATTATGCAAAATGAATTGACCAGGGCCATGATGGAAAATTTATTTTCTTGAAAAAGAAAGAAGCTCTATGGACATAGATGTAAAGATAATCTTTAACCCCATAGACCTTGAAAGAACATTTTGAAACTTAATTTCTCTTCTGCTGTGTATTCATAGAATGTTTTAAGAGGTTATTCAGTGCTGATCATTGTTTTATTCTTTGAAATTAAACCTTATGTTTTCAGTATTACATGTCATTATTGGACCAGACAGATCTTCTCCAGCCTTATGTAGCTGATGGTTGAAGTCTAAATGTTTCCAGGCATAGAAGAAATTAATCCTGTGAGCTACTTTATAACTTCTTAGTGATTCTGCTCATGATTCTCAATTGATACAAATAAGGAGGAAAAATTTTTCACTAAGTTTCGTGAAATGATATATATGCTGCTGGCTTGGACTTGGCAGACATTAATAACAAAGAATATACCTAAGACATTAGGTGCTTATTAGTCTTGGAACTGTAAGATTCAGATACATTAACTACTTCTCGTGACCACTACTAATTATGTTATTACCTAATTCCAGTAGCACCACAGCAACTGCTCCTATCTGACATTTTCCGATATGCAGGATGTTGAACTGTTTATTTAAGTTAATTAATAATAAGCTATTCAGAGCTGTTTCAGTTTTATTTTAGCTGTTCATGTCTAATCCTTACTAAACTTAATAAAAAGCGGACTTTATAATCAGGAAAAAAAAATGGCTTTAAATATTATGACCTCAGTAAGGAAATATCAGTACCATTAGGTCAACTTCTGAATCTTCTGTGATATTTGAAGTATTCTAAATTTAAAAGTGCTCAAACAGTGTGAAGGAGAAGATAGCACAGGAAAAGGGAGCTCTGAACTTTTTTAATGTATTATTAGATCTTACATGAGGATGACTGAGGAGGAGACAGAAACCACCATTCAAAACTCTTTTATTGTGATGTTAGACAGCTCAAATAAATTGAAATCAAGAGATTCTTCATGAAGAGATGTTATGAATTAAAAAGCTCCTGGCAAAACACTATTTCTTAATAAATATGTGTGAGGTTGGAGGCAAGATAGGCCCCACCCCCCTTTTTTTTTAGATTGTTTGCTTGTTTCCTTTTGGCCAGCTATTCAGTCAGGTAGCATAGACACAGCTCAGCTGGTAAAAGAAATACTCACTTTAATATTGCACCTGTTGATTTATTCACAGTCATTTGTTCATATCTTAATATTCTGAAAAGTACTAAGATGAGCAAAATCTGAAAGAATTCTTTTTTTTTTTTTTTTCCCCTGGGCAGTCATACTCTTAAACATGCAAGACCCATCCTCATGCTTCATAACTTTTTTGCTTATATACCCATATTTTCTCACCTCAAAGGTGGGTATAAACTTCACTGAAATACTGTTAATCTTTGCATCAAACAAAGGACTTACAATTATTTTGTATTTAGTACTCAGTAATTATGAGATGGCTGTGTATTTGGTGCTGCTTTTAAACTGTTGTTGATTAGTAAGCATTGTTATTTAAATTCAGTCAATCTTAGGAGCTGTAGGTTCAAAGAGATTGTTAACTTTGGAGAAAGTGTCTCTATTCAGAACCTGAAGGAAAATAGCTGCATAGTTTAAGGCTCCCATACTGATTGCTTACTTCATGTACTTTAAAAAAAAACTGTCAAAAGGTTTGAGCAAAAAATTCATTGTGTAATCTCCTATTTAAGTAGGAATAAAAAGCTGATCATGAGTTGGTAACTTTTAATTCACTTTATTTGAAGATGACCAAATTTTAAATTCAGTTAAAATTGCTTAAAATTTGATCAGAATATGTACTAGAGAAGACCGGGTTGATTTGCATGGTAGATCTGTATGATTTGAAGTTCCCTTGGTCTGTTGCCGTCCATTGACTGAGACAGGAAGTAAATGTGTCCATACTATCAGAGTAAGCATGTTGATCAGATATTTTAAATTATTATATGACTTAATGGAAAAAATGTTTTGAGATATAAGAGAGAGCAATTTGCTAAGAATTCCTTCTTTTTAAGAGGCAGGAGATTGTTTTGGTAGTTTGCACATAAACATTCCCAATCATCACAAGGATCACACTGCTGTCATAAATGGAGCTGATATATGGATGGAAATCCAGATACCTGCTTAGCTGCAACAGGTATGAGACTTTCAATATCAGCTGAATTATCTTCCGTGTCTTTTAAAAGGTCTTTCAGAGCCAAGATTTTTATTCTGGTCAGGACCCATTTAATCCATTTTTGGCCACATGAAGAAAGTTTAGATTAATAGATAGTTGTCATGCTATAACCTCACCTGGAAACTCAGCCCCACACAGCTGCTCACTCATTCCCCTTTTGTTGGGCTTGGAGAAGAGAATTGTGAGAGTGAAAATGAGGAAACATCTGGGTTGAAATAAAGACATTATCATGGCTAGGCTTCGCGAAAGAAGATTTACAAGGGCTCTACCCACGCTTGCTACAAGCACGCTGGTGGCTAAAAA
>JAWWEE010000085.1:68165137-68194895 GCA_035221455.1 Xenops minutus | reverse complement strand
ACCACCGCCAGCACAGCTCGCAACCTCATAAGGGCACGCAAGCTTCTCCCCCACGACAAGGGGGTGTCCATGGAGAAAAAAGACATTATAACAGGTAAAGCAAAAGCTGAGCACACGAACAAAGCAAAACAATCAATTCATTCAATGCTTCCCATGGTCAGGCAGGTGTTCAGCCATTCCCAGGAGCACAGGACTCCATCACACATGCCAGTGACTTTGGAAGACAACCATCATCAGTCTGAACAACAACCCTCTTCCTCCTTCTTCCCCCAACCTTATATGCTGAATGGTTGTAATATCCCTGTAGTCACTTGGGGTCAGCTGTCCCAGCTGTGTCCTCTCCCAACTTCTTGTACATCCCAAGCTACTGGTTGTCATGGTGGTAAGAGAAGTAAAAAAGATCTTGATCCTATATAAGGTCTCCTGAGCAATAACATGCCTGAATCTTCAACATTGTTTCTTGCACAAAGCCAAACACAACCCTGTACCAGCTACTATGAAGAAAATTAACTCTATCCCTGTCAAAACTAGCACATTCTCCACCCCTTATTCCATATCACTTTTGTCTTGCTCAGGTCCCACACCAGGCAATACAACCTCATTAATCACATCCCATCCTTTGATATGATCTACAGGTGCCATTCCTTTAGTCTATGGATCACCTTTGAAAAAAATTGTCTACAAAATATCCATTGAGTACATTTAGTCCATGACTTTGGCTCCATCTGTAATGGTGGTGACTCTGGATGGGACAGGTGATGTGTTGTGTGGAATTATTGGACATCAAAGACAGCTCAGGTCAGGTCACTGGTACACTTTGACTGTCATAAGACATGTCCTTCATTAGAGGGTGGCACCTTTTATAATATTTCATGTAAAATGCAACTCAAATCCTGAGTTACAACAATTTAAAAGTGTTGCAATCCAATCCCCTGGTTTCTTTGGATCAGACCATCAGGTTTAACATTGAAATGAACTCTTCCCCTTACCCCTACTGTGGCTTAACTAATCCACTGGCTGCAGGTCCTAAAGGTCATACCTGCTCTAAATAGAGCCTTTTCTATAAGCCAGAACCTTTTCAGGGGTTCACCCACTGTAGCATAGATTTATCCACAGCCACAGTTGACTTGAGTTGCACGTGTTCCAGAGTATCCTAATCCATGTGCCACTAGTGGTTGGGGGTGTCCCGTTCACACTCAAGCTCAAACTGCCATTCCAGCCTGTGCAGTAAAGCAGCACAGGCACAGCAGTCATGCCCTGGCCATCTGCCAGCCCAGGCACATCACCACTACTCTTATCAGAATGTTCCCAGGCACCGCAGAGCGAGGTGATAAGCAACACAGCACTACAGCAAGCAGCACAGGCAAAAAGCAGCCACTAGACTCTAATAAGCAGTAAGGCAAGCAAGCCCCATGGCAAGCACAGAAGCACTGACAGCTATATGTTTGACCTAACACTTCCCAGCAAAATTTGTCATTACTTTGAACACTTTGAGGCCCATGTTGGGCACCAGAAAGGACTGTTGTGGTTTGACCTGAGCTGGCAATTAAACCCCCCACAGTTTTTGCTCTCCTCCTCCACCAAGTGGAATGGGGATGAGAATGGGAAAAACAGTAAAGTATGTAGGTTGAGATAAGGACACTTTAATGGACAGAAAAGAAAGGGATTATGATGATAAAGATGATAATAATTATACTAGTTGATTAAAAAATATAATAAAATATAGAATACACAAAATAAGTTATGTACATTGCATTTGCTCACCAGCTGCCAACTGATGCCTAGCCATTTCACAAGTAGCAGCCCCTGGCCAACTTCCCCCCAGTTTATATACTGAGCAAGATGCCATATTGGATCATGGTATCCCTTTGGCGAGTTTGGGACAGCTGTCCCACCTGTGTCTCTACTAACTAGTTGTGCCCCTTCAGCCTCCTCACTGGAAGGGCAGCATGAGAATCTGTAGAATTCTTGATGACTGCTTAAAAACAACTAAAACATCAGTGTGTTATCAACATTATTCTCATCGTAAATCCAAACCACAGCATTGTATCATCTACTGGGAAGAAAATTAACTCTATCCCAGCTGAAACCAGGACACGTCTGCTTCTTTCTAGCATAAGAGGATTTTTAAAATCTTTCCAAGCTTTTCTAGGACATAATTCCTCAAGCTTGAGAAGATTTGTTCACTTGTGTTACCTATCTTTAGCAAACCTATTTCATGGTTTATTTACAGGACAAAATTAGATTTATTTCCTAAAATTTATAAAGCCAAATAAATTTCCATTAAGTTAAAATGACCACTTATCAAGAAATGCTAAAAGTGGTACTTGTTTTTAAAAAATGGAGGTAAAATTGTTGTGGCATGGAGTTACTCGTGATATTATGATTTAATTGATTTAATTTAAATTATTTTAAAAGTCCATTGCATTTTCACATAAACCTACATTGTATCAGAACTTCCTCATGAAAACACATTTATCTGTTTTGTGTCATTTCCTCTTATTTCTTACACGTCAGATTCTCAAGGACAACATTGCCGTTTGTCTTACCACAATTCCCCTGCAATTTAAAACTTCTCAAGGTGTCATCATCAAAATACTGCTACCTCGAGAAATCATGGTCTCTGGAATTTTTTCTGCTATTGGTTTCCTTTCCTTTGTGTCGTGCAACTAAAGCAAAATCTATGCTTCTACATGTGATAATTTATTCAAATCTCATGCATTTTCAATCTGTTACATAGCCTGCACTCCTTTTATTTATTTATTTATTTTAAAATGATGAAAACTACAAAGGCTCTGAATATAATGTTGTAGAGGAACTAATGTGATAGAAGGGAAACATTTCTGCAATCTAGGTGGGGAGGAAGTTTTAGTGTTAAACTGCCAGTTTCACACTCTCTTCAGCAAACTAGATTACCTTTTTTCCCCCCCAAATACCACACCACCACTGAGTGGGCCTATGACACAATGACTGCATTATCCACTGATAAAGGAGGCAGCCACTATTGGTCCATGTTGCTGCATTTGACAAGGGGCAGCTATAATTTTACTTTGTGTGTGTGTGTGTTTCACCTGGAGCCTTGCCGAGAGCACTCATCTGTATGCAGGGAGGCAGGGAGCCAGGCGAGCACACATCCTGCCCCTGTCCCCAGCATGTCACAATGGCAGCACCTAGGAAATGCATTAATATTTATGGGAAGTGAACACAAAGAAATCAAAGCATCCCTGTCTGCCTCTCAATTTATTCCCCTTCTTATAAATTTAATTTTGGAGAAACTTTTGGAGGGATAAACCATGTCCCAGTTACAGCGAGACAGGAATGCACATGTGTGATACTCATTTGTAATTTTTGAACTTCTTGCTGATTTCAATTCAATGACTTTGTGATTTCCTCCAATTTTTAAAAATTTAAGAATAATTTATAATTTTTAACCTATCTTCCAATAAAAATCCATTTAGTAAATGCTTTCACCTCGTTAAGAATCTCTGTTTCTTAATTGGGAGGTATCCTCTTTCTCCTAAACTCCAGAGGGCAGTTCAGCAGAACCAGATTATCAGAATCTATCCATTTTCACACATGAAACCATCCCTTAGCATCACAATAAGCCATATTTCTGCTTCACAAACCAAGAATTACAGAATGACCAAGAGGTCTGTGTATTTGTTAGTGCTCTGGATACTTCCTTCAACTCCCTATTCACTTCTGTGTTATCTGCAGGAGGGGCTGGAGTTGAAAAGTTTCCTGTGGGTAAATGTAATTAATGAATTAATACAATTTTCTTTATAGGATCTTTGAGGCATCATCTAACAATTACAGTCTGAAGTGCTGTAGCTTTATCCATCCGAGCACTCCCAAGCACAACTCCTTTTTTTTTTTTTTTTTTTTTTCCTTCTTTTGTAAACTAATCTGTTGCACTACTGAAGCTTTGACCTCAGGGATCTGTGTGGCTAATGAATCACCAAAACTCTTAAGGTGAGCAAATAGTCTTCTATAGGCAGCTGTATGACTACAACAGGAAAAATGATGTTTCCTGAAAGGAATTACTTGTTCACCCAGTCAACAGAGTTGGGGTTTAGAAATTGGGTTCAAGTCCTTTGCCTCATCTCTCTGTCATTGAGCCCCCTTCTGCCCTGTAAATTAATGGTAAATTCTGCAAAACAACAATTGTCTCTTTTGCCACGTGACAGACACAATGTGTGGAAGTAAAACACTTATCATAAGATGATGAATTTTGTTTATTGTAAGAAAATGGGTTGAATGTGCTCTGACCATAAGTAAATAAAGGCAGCCAGGCAGGCTTCTTCCCCTAGATGTGGTCATATCCTTACACTCACTCACATAAAAAGGGACAATGCTCACACTACATCTAGCATGCCATCATGATGGCAGCTCCTATATCTCCTTTGTGTCTTTTTGCAGGAAGGTACTGGGCAAAGCAGGATGTGCTGCACACATTCTCCTCGTTGCCATACAGAGGAAAATTTTCAATGGCTTGGAGTATTGGAAAATAAACTGGACAAGTGGGGAAAGCTGTGGTAAGGAAGAGGAATTGGGGCCCAGCAAGACAGTACAAGCTGTTGCCAAGGCTCCTCTCCTCTGCCCAGAGATAAAAGTCTATTTCAATAGTTTCCTGGTCAGGTGCCTTTCAAAGTTGTGCCAGGGGAGGTTTAGAAAGAACATTAGGAAGCAAAACACTTCCTACGAAGCCAGTCAGTGTCCTACGTCTGTAAGGGTTTAAGAGGCATCTGAACAATGCCTTTAACAACTTGCCCCAAATTGGTCAGGCAGTTGGATTACATGATCATTGTAGGTACCTTCCAACTGAAAATATTTTATTCTACTCTTCCTTCTTAGTTAAAGCATTCAGCTAGTCACAAGGACTCCAAAAAGGCAAAGGTTTTTTTGCTTTCTGTAAGAAAAGTCTCAGCTTTCATCCCAGACACGTCCAGGTGATCTCTCAAGCTGCAAATCTCTTCCAAGTCAAACTCCCTATGCTAGTTATAGGATTACTGAAAGAGGGCTTTGTCTGATTCTTAAAGGGTTTAGTCCTTGACTGTGTGTCAAGACAACCATGACAATAAATGGCTCAGAAACATTATGGTCCTGGAGCTGTTAGCCTTGAATCCCCTGAGCTCCTTGACTTCATCTAAGGAATTTCTCTTCTAAAATGTGCCTGCACATTACTCCTTCAGTTCCATTCCCCAGCTTTTGGACTTTGGGTTTCAGATTGACTATCATTTGTGTGATATAGTTTACTATTTCAGATGTACAAATTCTTCTTGAAATCTTACCAGCTCAGTTACAAAACCTACTGCACTTCATCTTCATGCCAAAAGGATGGAAAAATTATAAACACAGTTCTCTACCCCTCGTTTGTAACACATCTGAATGACAAAGAGTTTTCAATAATGCACTGAGATTTTTATCCTTTTTTTATCCTTTTTAATGTTTAGTGTCTCTTTTCTAATTGACTTAATGCCTTGGTGAATAAAAAGAAAGGCAAACTGGCTGATCTTTTTAAGGAGAATCCGCCTTCCGCACTGGTAGATATTCACAAAGATCAAGAAGTCTTGATCTTGTCAATGTTCATAACCAAAAGATCTGGTTTATCATTTAGCAGCTTTCAGTCCCTAATAATCTGCTCATATCTTTGTGCTATGGTTTGGTGGGCATGGTGATATTTGGTCTAAGGTTGGACCTGATGATCTTGGAGGCCTTTTCCAACCTTAATGATTTATGATTCTATGTATACATAATCTATGTATACATTTACAACTAAATGTAAAAACTGCTGAGCAACAGCTCTGTGTGGCCACAATTTACCTGTCCCCACAGCTCTGATGGAAGGCAGAGTGAGCTGACTCAGGGTTTGTTTCCATGAAGCCAAAGATTCTGAGCAAAATTCTGCAGGTATTCACACATCTTATATATGGATAGCACCCAGTGACATGAACCCTGCTTTTAATTTGCTGCCATCAGATGAACAAGTATTTCAAAATGATTCTGTCAGCAGAAATTCAAGCTTATAAGGCTCCTGGAATATAAAGTTGGTTCATCTTTTTGGGGACCTTAGCGCGTTACTCTCTAACATCATCACCTTTACTTCCCAAAATTCAGTCTTCTCTAAGAGCAGTCCATGTCTGTTACTTTGAAAGGGTATTAAAGGAAAAAACTAGCACCACAGCTTCTGTGATGATTTAATTATTTGTTACTTACATATCAACATAATGTTCTCTTTTTCTAAACAAAGTATTACAAATACATCAAATTATCATTATGGCTCTGCATATATACTTGGTAGCCTCGGGCAAGAGTAATTTAACTTGTTCACCACATGAAATTGCTTTGCTTTCTCTACCTTTTTCCTGATTTAATACAATAAGCATCCCAAAATTTAGTATTGAAGCAAGTTTATTTTACTTCGCAAAGCCAAGCATTGCAAGAAAGGGCTTAAAAAAACCCTGAAAGCCAGTTAATTGCATGACTCCCTTTCTTACTGTAGTGGTACACTGTAAACTTTCATGAAAGTTACATTTATTCTTGCTAAGTAGTAAAAAAGGAATAACATATTTGTTAGATTAGGCGTACATTTGATCCCTTGGAGAGAGAAGTTTAAAATTATCCTCCCCAAATTCAGAAAAATAAGAAAGATAGTTAAAAAAAATACTGATGAGTCATAACTCAAAAATATGGATAAAATAAGTTTGATGAGCTGGTTTAAATACTGAATAAGCTGAAATCCACATCAGAAAACCATTGCATGTTTGATACGTTTGATAGTGTATGTTTCAAAGAGACACTTGGGATTAACTGAGCATGGAAACTGTACAATCTTCTCAAAACCTTATTCTCTACTTAAAGGCTGGCATGTCTTGATGAAGCCAATACCAGCATCAACCACATTGAAGTGTATCTTAAGCTAGAAGGAAACAGTGATGTAGAGTTTAAAAATATTAGTAACAATGACTATAAATTACCCATAATATTATTCTGTTATTAATGTCTGCTTGTTAGAAAAATAAAAACCCTGACAACTGTTCACTTGTAAATGATTTTATTTTTGTACGTGTTTGCCACTCCACAGTCAATGAAGGTGTTGAGTGTTTAAATTTACTCCAACAATAATAGAGTCAAAACAAGGAGATAAATTACTTAGCATAATCCATCTCAAGAAAATATTAAAAGAATAGTGATATAAATCTACACACACACACACATACACATATACATCATATATGTATACATATACATACACATACACATACACATACATATGTATATATTTTCTTAATTTAGGATTAGGAAATCACTGTGATATTTAAGAAACAGATTGTCTAGTATACTGAAAGGATAATCAAGTGGTTAGGTAAAAAATATTGTAGCAAGAGAAAAAACACCCATTCCTTGGAAGACCTTGTAGATCTTCTCTACTCTTTCTCTTTTTTATGCCATTTAGCATAAGGATTCAGTTGGTCCCAAACACTGTTACAATATTTTTCTTTACATCTTCATTCAAGTCTCAACTGATTATATGCTTTGAGTTATTACTGCCTTATTACAAGTATGAGAAAAAAATAACAATATTATTGATAATAGCAGCAGTAGCAGTTTGAACACAGTTTATTCAGAGATTTTCTGTCCAAACTTGTTGTATGGAAAACCATGCAGAACTACATTACATCAGGGTTTTTCTGCTATTCAGAGGGACCTCAATAGGCTGGAGAACTGGATCCATGAGAATCTCAGAACAGGTCAAGCACACCTGATGTGTTGAGTACTGGATTCTCCAGTACTGGAGAAACTGACACACTGGATCAAGTCCAGTGAAAAGACAGTCTTTAGTGATCTTTTTATCATAGACTGATAGAATTATAGCATATCCTGAGTTGGAAATGACACATAAGGTTCATCAAAGTCCTCTGCCCTGCAGAGCACAGCCCCAGTAATCTCACAATGTGCCTGAGAGCATTGTCTAGCCCCAGTTATTGTGGGAATTCAGACTTACGTTTCCAGATGCTCTGGCCTGATTATTTTGCTGAAGGAAAATTGTAGACGAAGAAATATGAACTTGAAAAGGATATGGTTAAGTAATATTTGTTCTTGTTTCTAACTAAAGTGTGTATTTTGGTGGGAGCTAGGGGACAGCAAGTAGCAAAACAAGAAGTCCTAGAGTTCTCACACTGATAGTCCTGACACCTGGATCAGCTTCTCCTTTTTAAGGGGAAAATAAAACAAAACAACCAAAACAGGAAAACAGCTTGACAACAGGAAAGTCCTGTAGATGGGTGGGGTTTTTTGTTGTGGTGATTTGTTTGTTTGCTTGTTTGCTTGCTTGTTTTTTCAAGCTCTTTTTTTTTTTTTTTAAGACAAAAGCATTCAGAATAGCAGAGTCGTGGAAATGTACACCTAGGTCATAAAGGGAGGAATATTCAGTCCCCTAAGTATAGGCATATGCTGCTCTTCTGGGAAATATTTCACTCTTCTCTTGGTGCTGCTTAGGGGAACCTGGGTCCCCTGTGATTCTGTGTTAAATCTAGTACACTTCTGCAAAAATTTTGAACGTTATTTGACATCTCTAATGGAACAAGGTGTGTATTTAAGATACCTGTCTGGGACTCAGTTCTCCAGCACTTGCAGATATTTTTAATTTTTCATAGATGTATCAGCAGAGGACAGATTTATCACATTCCTTAACACAGTCACAGAAAGACATATTTTTTACCAAACTGTAAGTAACTTCCCCAAGACAATGAAATCTGCTAACAGCTTGCTTTCTGTATGCAGGTTCAGGCACTATTTTTCATAATTGTTTCATGAAAATTTTGTCTATAATGCCTCAAAAATGCTCAGTTGTCCTTAGCTGCTAACAGTGCTGCCTGTCTATATCCTTAATAAGTGGAATAATATAACATAGAACATTTATGTAACAGGATATGATGGCATTCTCATAAAAAAAAAACCACCAAACAAAGAAAAAAGCAAACAAACAAACAAAAAACCACACACACACACAAAAAAAAAACAAACAAAAAACAAACAAACAAAAAAAACCAAAACAAAACAACAACAAAAAAAAAAAAAACACAGATAGAAAAAGCAAATAAAGACCAAGTTCCCCCACCTTTCAGACCTAATTCCTGATCCTGGGTTTTATCTTTGTTATTTCTTCTAACCTGTTTGAAGAAACCACTCATGGGCAGGGGATCCTTATTGCAGGGATCATTAATCTGAAGAGAGGCAAACAAAAAATAGGGAATTTGTATTTCAATCACAAAATGGATCAAAGAAAACTTTCCTAGGGCAAGGTGCTGTTGTCAAGATTGTCCTGAAGAAAGGAAAATTATTACAGAAGATTATCTATAACAGTGTTCTCAACCTTTCTTTCAGCTTCTGTACCCCAAGGCAGAAATACAGTGTGACTGATTATGATTACCGCACACACACACACATAAACAGAGACTCACTCTTCTACAGATATATTTTTGCACATGTTCTAGAATGTGATGTTATTGCTAAAAATAGACCTATCATGCACATATGCACTCACATATGCTCAGCCTTATGATGATGAAGATGATGATGATGATGTTGATGATGATGATGATAATAATAATAATTTATATTATCTTTGATCTCTCAGGAAGCATGACTTAAAACATATAGAATAATGTATCCTCTGTTTGGAGAATGATGTTGCAGGAGATATGTTCTGTGTTTCTTCCTCATTTATGGCTCACTGGAGTTTCTCAAAAGTCATCATTTTAAGCTGATTTTTCTGGGGAACCATTGATCCTTTCACTACCAATTATACCTCGATGTGACGTGACATGACTGGTGAAAAGGTATCATTTGCTTTTGTCAGCTTGGAGCACCCTTGGGCCTTGCTTGCGTAGTGGGACACTACCTACACCTGTACCACCTAATAATGGATCCCACTCTCAAGGCTCCACAACTCTGCAGCAGTTTGTACCTGTGCAGCTAAATCTGCTTTTCACCCAGAAATCCACAGGCCTGGTACTTGCTGTATATTGGGAACTTTGCTTTGTCATGCTACAAATATTTCTGAATGTGTAGGCAACCGGGGTATATTTTCCTGGACTAAAGTCATGCAGGAAGCATGCTAGCAATTGATTCCTATGATTTAGACACAGTTGAACACAGCAGAGTACTCAGGTCTATATTGTGATCCTGTTTAGATTTCTAGTGTAGTTAAAACTCCTGAGAAAGAGCATCATGTTCGGTGTACTTGAGAGAGCTCAGTTCACTAGGATTACAGAGACTGCACACTCCTGTATTTCTCTTGGAAGGTAGACAGCTGTGCATGGCCATAGAGGCACAGCAGATGCCAAATGCCAATTGCTAAACCCTAGTGGTTACTTTAATTGCCCCTCTCCACCAATTTGAGATGTTGCAATCGTAGGAAAGCCACAGAGGTTGCTGTCACTCAAGCTCTCTGAGCCTACAGTTCTACCTGAAGAGAAAATAATAAAAAATTAATGCAATAAAAATAGCAGGAAAAAATCCACAGGCTCGTGACAAGCTTGTAAGCAAGAAGGAAAGGGAGAAGGGGGGGAAGTTTGGACTCAGCTGCAGATTCGAGGTTTTACCTGAAAGTTTCATAAGGCAGCTGAGAGTGTTTTATGAGAAGCAGGATCCTCAGCGGCAAAGTTACAGCCTGATGGACTCTGACATTTTGTAAAACTGTAAAACGTGTCAGTAGCTTTAACAAGCAGGAATACTTTGACCTCCTGAGGTTCCTGTCCAATTTAGCCATAGCAACTGTTCGATTCGCACAATTAATGGTTACATTCCGTCAAGGGAGGGAGGGAAAAGGGTGACTGGAAACGTCACCTTAAAACACAGATAGCATTCCTTTTTAGTTTTTGCTCAAGCTCCATTATCAAAGAGCCCCCTCCCCATTTTTCACTATGTGTCAGATATTTTCACTGCTCTAATTTCCCCATGGCAGGCCTCTTGCTTTGTATATGAACATTAATGAAATAATTTCAAGGGAATCTGATACTTTGACTAAAAAAATATAAGGCTACTTTTCAGATATTTTGTTTTGCACTTGCTAGCTCCAACAGAGCATCTATGTTAGCTTGGTTGTTTTGATATTTCTTCTATTTTGAGGACAATCTTGCCAATATCAGTAATTTAAGGATCATCCCTTTTCTAGAGAGGAAAACAAAAAAAGGTCATTTTGAGACTTTGCACATCCAAAAAAGCAAGAGAAGACCCATGATGGGCTTAAGCCATGCTTGGAGGATGAGTCTTGCTAACTATTTGTAAAAAGGTGCCAGTTTACAAGAACAGCACAGAGTAATTTCCTTTCCTCACATTGATATAAAATAGGTAAGACATTATAAAAACAGAAGAATGCTTATTTCTCGTCTTCTATTACATCTGTATTTCCACAAGATGAGTAGAGGAAAGAATTCTAGAACTGAATTGAAAGACAGAGTGTTTGAGAAAGAGCCTATTGGTCAAACACCAAAGTGTGTTGCCAAGGCTGGTCCTGGCCACAGAACTTCACACTTACTCAGCTGTATGAAAGAAAACACAGATCTCACCCAGGGATCAAAAAAGGATTGACCAACCAGGTCTTCTCCCCGACACTACAGGATGTCACACATTTGTCCCAGATTTGTCCCATTTACGAGGGCAATCATTAGTCATGTATTGCTACTCCATTGTATTCTTAGTGCATATTTCTTCCTGATATTTTCTAGATATAAGCAGAGAAATTCAGCTGTGGAATTCCCTTCTCTGGGATGTTGTAGATGCAAAAAGCTGAAAAGGGACAAGAGGAGACTGGACCAATTTGCAAGAAGAAAATCCAAGCCCATGCAGTAAATGCATGGAAAGTACTCCTATCTCAGAAAGGATTTTTATCCTGTTAGTAAGCATCTGGGAGAGAGATTAGAGGTGGAACCATACATGCTTGCTCTGACATTGCACTTTTTCATTGTCATCTAGATTTGATTGCAGTAGGAGACATTAGAAGAACGTTTTTGACTCATTATAGCTGGTCTTACATTTTTATGTTCTTAGGGATCCTTAAATATTCCCTTTAAAAATATCTCATTCTTTTCCCTAAGAGTGGACTGGGGGCATGTAGAGAGTGAGGACACTCCAGAGATTGCTTCAGGTGTCACAACAGGCAAAACGGATTGTATGAGGAAAATCAACAATGAGGAAAAACAAGATTAAAGGTATGTGACAAGCCTGGATAAAAGTACAAGAGACTTGAGTGGAGCTGTAAATGAGGGCATGTAGACCCTGTAGCTGAGCAAAAATTCTAGAAAGAAAGAAAATCAGTCATATGTCAAATGTCAGACTCATACTTTCCAGACTTGCTTAAATTATTGTTTCCCAAAACATTCCCAGATATAAATCTTTTTGCTTGAAGGGTCCTCATAACTCAGTGAGATAGATTAGAAGATCATAAATGCTTAGAGGATGGGACTGTATCTCCCTGTTTGTTCATACAGAGGTAGCAATAAGGATCATTTCTCAATGTGAACTGTTCCTAGTATATATTATATCTTTTTTGACATGTTCCCCTGTCAACCTTGCAAATATTTTTCTCTCAGAAAATCTGCACATTAACACCTTCCATATCCCACAGTGAAAGACAATACAGTAGCAAAACTGTCTCTTAACAAATTCCTTTTTTCCTTTCACCTGAATATAGATGCTAAATCTCAATTCATTGCTCATCTCTGGAATTCCATCTCTACACAGAAAGTGAGTCTTGGGGCCAGATTACGTTTCTTCAAATACATACAGGTGATAACTAGAGGTGAGGTGGATTCCAGCATTCACTCAGTCACTGCAAGAAAACAATTTTTCCATGTCTTGGAGTAAAATGCCTTACCTGGCAGTCTTCATACCAATTCTATTTTCTCAGAATAAATATGTGAGAAAATATTTTTTTGTTTCTTCTTCCAGCTCTTCGCTGATCATGAAATCTTCCTTCTGCCACAGACTAATGCTTGTTATTTATCAATAGTCTGCTATAATTACCGTATGAATAAAACTGTAAGGTGAATAAGATGCTGACAACTGAAATCCTTATATTTTGTCAATTTTTGTTCTGTCACAAAGAAATTTATGCCATTGTTTTCAGAGCTAAAGCATTTCAAAAAATAGTGTATATATAACTACAATGATACCTAAAAATGATGGATGCTTGTTTAATATGCCGTGTTTTTTCAACACATGAATACATATTTCTTCTTTACTAGTTCATTTATTCCATAAAGCAAGCCCCAGAAATATGATCAGGTAAAAAATTTACAATATATTTTATTATATCTGATATATTTATGTATCAGTTCCATATAAGAGAATGTTACCCATAAAAGGAAAATGTTAGGAGTTAGGATATAAACCTTTTAACACCCTTCCAAGAGAAATAAGTATCACAGCATTTATCTTACAGGTGAGGAAATTAGGTCACGAAGGATGAGAGGGCATTATTTTGGGAATATAATTTGCTGTGTCACAGAACTTCCACAAATTCTCTGAAAGAGGTATTTGAAGATCTAAGATTTTTGTAATGACTAGCACAGGGATTTAACTTGAACTTAGACTGCCTGGACATATCCCAGACTGCTTTTTCAAAATCATGGTGGGAATCTAAGGTACAGTTTCTCAAGACATATGTTTTTAACCAGTGGGAATGCTAGGAGAATATTTTCCATTTAGAAAAATAAGGCAATTTCCAAATATTATATGTATCTCCCAGACTTGATAGTGTAAGCTTATTTTTATATCTGTCCTAGGTTCTTACTAGGTCCATAGAAATTTGACACTTTTCCCTTTCCTTTTCCTGCTACCTCTTTTCCTATGGCACTCATTGTGTTCTGTCTCACAGACAGCAGACATGCATGTACATCCTAGGCATGGAATTGTTCCTTTCAAGTTTACCAAGAAAGAAAGAAAAAAAAATTAAAAAGAGGATTATATAATTAGCTTTGTAATGTTCTTCCTTTCATCTGAGACTCACCTCGCCTTACTTAGCCATATAAAAATTAGCCATTTAATTAAGGTAGTCACCTAAATTTCCTCTCTAATGAAAGGAGAGAGAAAGGTCTCTTCAGAGAATGATTCATTGCACACAGTTTAAACATCTCTTTTAGGATGAGATGAATTCCTCTCTGGTGATACCATGTTCTCTCCCATGACTGTGGAGACAGTTTAAATAATGGGCTATGACTAGAAACACATAGTTTTAGTGGGCTAGAGCTAGACAAGATAAATGTAAGTCAGATTTTTTTTTCTATTCTTTTCTTCATTGCGTTAAGTACTATATGAGGACACTAGAAAAACAAGGTATCATTTAATACTTGGTAAAAAATGGCACAAAGAGCACTAATTATTTGGACAGGAAGCATTGGTGATGCCTTATGTGTCTGTGTCATTCAAGAATAGACAAATCTTGTATTTTGAATTTCAAAGACCCAGGAAAAAATGTCATAATATTGTCAACTGAAGTTTGAAAAGAAGATACTTCATTTTTTTTTCTTCTCCTTTATGGACAGAAAGAAAAGAAGTAGTTGTCAAAGGGGGGAAAAAATGCTGTGAATTTTTTCTCATACCTACTGGCTTTGTTCTTTAAAATCCACCTTCCCTCAAACTCTTAGCAACCTTATGATGGCCATGGCTTCACATGGACTTCCATGTATCATTATTAATAAAGGAGAAGCCCCTGTTTTGATTACATATAGTCATCCTATCATTTGGAGTCAGCTATACAGGTCTGTCATTCAGGTTTATACCTATCCACAAAGTGCATCATTCCAGAAAAAAATAGTTTACACATGGTGAGAACAATAGGGGTGGGAGAGGGGAAGACAACACTCAAGTGAAACTTTAATTAATGTTAAGCCAGTGCTGGCCTGTAGGAAATGTCAAGTTTCACTGGATAAATCAGGGCTGCTTCTTGGTTTTGCAACACATCATGTTCTGTGTTCAATAAGATGCCAGGCTGCTTATTTTGCCTGTCATTTATGTGCAGCGTTTTTCATGTGGTCTTAGAATAAGGTGCCAAAGTTGTTTGGTTCCCTGACTTTATTCTACGATTAATAATGCATTAGCCTAGCAAAATATTTGCTCCTGTTATTACTCCTGAGGTTATGAAATTAAATATATATAACTGAAAAATACAGTAAGTATATAGGAAATAAATCTTTCTCTGGTCTTCCCTTCCCTGCTTTCATTAAGGCAGCTCTTTTAGTTATAAGATCAGCTCTTGAATTTGAAAACACAGATACAGAACACCCCCACACACCAAAAAAAAAAAAAAAAAAAAAAAAAAAAAACCACCACCCCCACAACAACAACAAAAAGACTTCATTAAACTTGCTCAGGTCTGATCTGCCAGTTTATGTGAGCTTAAAAGCCCATCACTGCATAAACCTAAACCCTACTCACCACTCTGATAGTGCAGCTTTATAACAAAATAACTTCTCTGAATTCAACACTTACTTTGTTGCATCGACCAGAAGCTTCATATTATTAATAACATTTTTATTGTAACATATATTTTAGGTCATAATTTGTGCATGAAAGGATATAGAGATCCTGCTTTGTTTTGTTTTGTTTTGTTTTCCAGGAGAGAGAAGCTGGGGAAAGTAACTTTGAACCTGGATTCAGACTTGGAAATTGTCCATGCAAAGCACTGCCAGGCTTTGTACCCTCCTTGCTTGTGGATATACAGAGGAATGCAGTAACACTTGCTGTTTCTGCTGCCTTCCCCCCCCCCACCACCTTCATTTCTTAGTTCTGGTTTGCCCCAAATATTTACTTCTGAAATCCTTAGGATCATCTTCCAGTGCTAGAGCATCTGCCAAGGAGACAGGCAAGCATAAACTGTGGATGCTGAGAGAGAAGCGCTCAGGCAACACTGAAACAAGGGTTTCTATCTGCTTTTTTTACCTTCATACACGTTTCAGGATGAGCTTGTTTGCCTGGTCCACTCACACAGTCCCTCACCTGTAACAACCCATCCGTATGGGAGACCAGGGCTTTGCATGTTCCAGCTGTTTGGAAAGTTGTGGCAGTAACTGATCCTTCGGTTCACCATTTAACCACAAAGTGTTGGACTTAACAATAAAAACCCCCAGTCTGAAATAAATCCCGAATTACTATTCTTTTTATAATTAGGAAAAATCAAAAAAGTTTCAGGCTTAATGAGAAGTTTTGCTGTGTCAAATGTAGGTAAGTAATTATATGAAGCTAATTATATTTAATTAATATTTATAATTAATAAATCACATATATTATACATATATAATTTCTACTCTAAAAGCCTTACTGTTCAACAGTTTTCTAAGTAAGAAACTGCATTTTTAAATGAAAAAGTGACATATATAAGAAAAAAAAACACACACACACACACACACAAAAAACAAACAAAGAAACAAACAACTGAAGATGTTACTTTCTTATTTTATTTCTTTTCTGTTCAAAATCTTTGAAAAATTGCACTCATGTGGCCTTCTTTGAGCTGTCAAAAAGAAGGTAAATTATTTTTTAAAATTGCTATTTCCATTATTTTCACCTGGACTCTTTATTCTGTGCTAAAAAAAAAAAAAAAAAAAAAATAGAAATCCTTTAGAATATTGTTGGTTTAGGCGGAATTATCTGAACTTCCTCCCCTGTTGACACCTTTCTGTAACAAATGTTTGCCTGGTTTAATTTCTTCCTAGACATTCCTAGACATTCCCTCATGGATAATGTTGAAGACAGAATTCTGGGCTTGATGACTTGCTGCGCTGGTGCTGTAAGCTCATCCTTGAGTTTTCTTGTTATCTGATATTAATGAGTGTAGATGACAAGGAAGATTGGGGTTGGGTGTACAGATACATCTGTAATGGTCAAAAGACAATCAGGGAGATAATTAGATTGTAACAGCAATACATAATTAATGCAAGGTAATGGGACAGATCCCAATCTGCTGTGCCAGTGGTAAATCCAAGGTAACCCTATTAATGTTGGGGACAGTTGTTTGCATATGTTGTACATTGATTTAGCTGAGGTTTGATTCAGGCTCATTAAGTGACACATTTTTCACTTGTATCGTTTGCATGGGCAGACTGTGGATGATTACCCTCAGCTTGAATGCCACTATATATTAACTGTTTTAAGACATGTGAATTAAACTCTGATCAGGTGCCAGAGATCCCTTAATTAGGAGTGCAAACCATGTCCATGCTAAATTCAGAGTTCCTTAAAGACAACAGACGCCACTGAATGTTTATCAACAGATGTGGGCAAATTAGGATCTGAAAACGGTCTCTAGACAAAATAGGGAATGTTTCATGTAACTGCTTGCAGGTTTCCTTATTTGTTTGTTTTGCTAATTATATGAGTAGCATAAAAAATATCATTTTAAAAACAAAGAGGTTTTAATGTAAATGGTCAACTCTGTGCTCTGGAGTAATGTACCAGAATTCTTTATAATACAACAGTATGTCATAATCTGTGCTGGGAGAAGCTGTGATGGAGAGAGGCAGCTCACTTCAGATGAGTCCACACAGTGCTGGGGTTAGAAGGGACCTCCAGAGATCATCTTGTCCAATTCTCCAGTAAAACAGGTTGCACAGGATCATGTTCAGATGATTCTTGAATATCTCTAGAAAAGAAGGCTCCACAGCCTCTCTGCACAGCCTATTCCAGTGCTCATTCACTCTCACAGTAAAGAAGCTGGATCCCTGTCTTGATGCCAGTCCTTCATGTGACATGACAGAGCCCAGACACCTGGCTTAGCTTAAACAACCAGCTTTTAGACTTGCATGTTAGGTGAAATGATTTCCAGTTGTCATGTGATATCTAAAGAGTCAATCTAGGCATCATCAGGTGCATCACTTTGCTAGTGGTCACTCCTTTAGAGAAACTCAGACTAGGTGGGGGTTGATAGAGCTGCCCGGAGTTTAGTCTCTTTACGTTGTGTCTATAAGGGTGAACTCAACAATTCACTTTCTGGAGCAATCAAACAGAAATTCCAGGAATTCATCTTAGATTTCAAAACAGGGTGACTGCATGAAAACCACTTCTGGGGAACTGACCCTCATTGGTCTGGCTGCCAAAGAACTTCTCAGATCAAGTGTTTTTGTTAGAGTACTATTATCATAGTAACAACTTACAGTATTGTACAGCATAAAATGATGGAATTAGTATTCTAGTAGCCAACTCAGATATATTCTGTGTTGTTGTAAGCCAAACAATGAGAATTTCGTGATACACAGGATGATTCAAAACCCCATTAACAGAGAAACTCCTTCAATTTCTTTCAGTCTGAAATGGGCCCTTGAGTTGTGTTGCACATCAATAACCCCCCAGTGGCTCACCTCAACATCAGATTCAAAGAGAATGGGTTATGCTGCCCTACCTCACAGAGGGGTTGCAGAGGTGAGTTATTTCAAGCCAGGTAGACATTTGGATACCACAATAATGAGCATTATGTAAAATTCCATAAAGAGTTGGCAACTTATAGGATGGTGTCAGGTACGCGAAACCCCAGCCAGCATGTTGTATGAGGAAGAATAAAATGTGATGTGAATACTTCGTGTCCTATTTTACCAATGTTTTAAATGGATCAATGCTCGAGGATAAAAAAAAAATTATGAAGACTATCTGATAATGCAATACCAGGAATAATAATAATAATAATAATAATGGAACAAAAAGGCAGACTTTGAAGCAATTTATGATCTCCCAGTGCTTCTTTTTCCAGTTCAAGGCATAAATCTAAAGCCTGGAATTTTATTTTCAATTGGAAGGTAGCAGCTTTTCCCAAGTTTCAATGTGCTGCCTCTTCTATACTATATCTCAAAACAGAAGACGCTTTGGAAGCTGTGCTCATGTATAGGGTTTCAGTGGCTTCATGGTGCACTTCTAGCCTAGACTTCTTGTGTCCTCTCATGTGCAACTACAATACTTCCATATTTCCATTAGCTCCCAGTACTTCTATGAGTGTTTTGGCAATTCCGTCCCTTGCACAAGCTCTATAGGACTTATTTGGGTCACTTGCTTGGGTCATAGAGATGTTAAAAGACATTTGTTTTGTCTTTTTTTTCTTTTTTTCTCACATTCTCCTTGTGCTTTCACGTCTTTAAATTTCTTCCTGTATATATTTAATTTTTTTAACATTTTTTCCCTGTTCTCCTTTTTTCCAACTATATCTCTTTACCCACTTTTCCTGTTTTCGAATGCAAATAAAAATTAATTCCCTTGAAATCTTCTCTATTCTTAAACCAAAAATTATTAAATTTTTAGCAAGCAGATGATTTTTTTTTGTTCCTATATTCTTAACTCCTTACAGATTTCTAATTGCTAGTGTTACCAGCACTTTGACAGCTGTTTGACAACAGTGTCTGCCTCTAGTCACACCTTAACTATTATGATAAACCTCAAAGAAAGCTTGGTTTCTCTAGAGAAAATTCACTCTTGCATCTCGTGTTAAATCTGCAGGTCTAACATGACATGCAGAAACCAACATTGAAGGTTTCTCATTATTATTTAAGCGTGGCAATCATCTTCACTGTTTTATCTACAAAGTCACACAATGAACATTTTATTTGCCTTCAGAAACATGACATCAGTTCCAATATCACAGTGTGGAAATTTTTTTTCCCTTTGAGGAATGCCTATAAATTTAAAATCTTTACTAAATTTCTGACATTACTGTCAATAATATAAACCATTTCACTGGCCCCAAACACCAGCATCTAACACCAGTGTGAGAAACTTCTTCAAGAATAAAATGGGCTAACTGAGATCAGATGGAGCTTTTTAATTTTCATTTCACAATCAGAATATTTAGTGGGCAAAATATTTATTAAAGACATTCTGAGAACCTGATTTTATTCTGGGTTAGTAAACTGATATAAACCTTGTACGACATCTGTAAGATCAAGACTCCAAAAATTTGACTCCTGAGTTGGATCATATATAAAATAGTTTTTCGCTATTGATCTTTTGCTGTGACCTTGAAACCTTGTATTTGATAAAAAAAATAAAATTGATATTTTTGTAAAAAATTAAAAATATTAAAATTATATAACAAAAACAACCTGTGCAGCCTGAAATAACAGACATTAAGAGTTAATGGTGGTCCTAAAGTAAAAGTGTAAGGCTACAGATTATCTGCCTTATCATGGCTTACTGTGAGATTTTGAAACAAACAAAAAAATATAGTATTTATCATTAGTTTCTCCTTTCTTTAGCAAAATCTGGAGTTCAGCCTTCAAGCCAAACATTGCACCTTTGTCCTCTCTCTCTTCCATGTTGCTCACTCACCTCCACAACTCTTGAACTTGACTTGAATTGCTTCCAAATAGGCTGTGAAATTTACAGCTGCTATTACAGGTCGTGTAATATAGGTTAAGCCCGTGTTTACAGCCCAATAACTTTCTTGTGTCTTTAAATGAGCTATGAAGTATTTTGTAATGCAGATTGTCTGCTTTTTTATTTGCCTGTAAAAGCAGTGAAGGGAAGCTACAAAAACTCTGTGTTTTCCTGCCACTGAGGACAGCCTTACTGCTGTGCTGCACTGAGCCTGAAGAGCCAGAACTGCTATGTGGTTGCAAACTCCAAGGAATTGCAGGTGTCAGAAGTATATAGGAGGTACATAACTGGTTTAAATGGATCAGGAAAAGGCAACTGAGTTATATGTCAAAATACAGACAATTTGGGTATTGTCATTACCTAAATCAGGGGGAAAGTACCTTTAAATTGTGTTTCTTCCCTCAACACATCAGTCATGCTGCTACAGTAAACTAGATGAACTTGATGACTATTTAAATTTCCTGGCTGTTGACCCAGACAAAGGAGTAAATCACGGAAATCATGTTTGGCCATATTTCCTCTTTGTGCCACTATAAATGAAAGACGAGTAAAGCATGAAAGCATAAATGTGTAGAGAAATTTTAAAGCTGAAAAGAAGAAATGTGAACATGGTTTGTAAAAGCTGTAACCTGCAGAGATAGGGAAGGTAATCTATTTTGCCTGGATGCATGTCCTAGTTCAGATCTGATTCATTGCCTTTGATTTCTCATGAATTTGATTTGACACGCAAGAGATCACTTGGGATAAGGTCTTTACTGTGATTGTGCCAATAGCACCCAGGAATCCCAGCTGTGGGCCAGGACTCCATTATGAGAACTGCTGTACAAACATAACAACAAACATATTTATGCTATCTTATATTCAAATTAAGGAAGATAATTGATTGGTGAGTTGTATCTGAGCCAAATATTAAGGATTTCTTTTTTTACCAGTTCACATTCAGCAGCGCAAGAATGGTACCATATTTTTTTACTTCAAATACTGAAGATGTGAATTCCTTTTAGCCTATTTGTTTAATATATTTTCCATGTGCTTAGTTTGTACAGAATCTAAACCTGAAGGAATTATAAACTGAAAAATTAACACAGTTCTCTGGACCCCAGAAGTGATTATAAATTAGCTCATCAAATAATCATTTTCAAGTGTTTATGAGCGAGGATGTATTTTCTTTGGAAATTTTGCAACCACACTTGGTATCACTTGGAAATGTTACAGTTTGTAAATAATTCCTTATTGGATACTTTTTCTTCATGAAAGACACAAGCTCAAATGAGGCATTTCATTATTACTTCAATAACACACAGTAAGCAAAGCTTTCATGTATCTTGATTGTTGATAGCTCTTGATGAAATAGGAAGAGACAAAGTTTGTCAGGTGGAGACCCACACAGACTAAAGTAGCTCCAGCTAAGCAGCATGTCCATGTAAATTTAAGTCTCAGGCAGAAAAGACAGAGAAGGAAGGAGGGGACTCAACACCTATTAAATTTGGATGGGGACAGAAAAAGGGGCCTTTGTTGACTGACAGACAAGGTTATGTGGCTAAACAATAATTTGAAGGCCTGAATTATTCATGTCCAATTCAAGGTAAAAGGGTTTAACCTGGTGATATCATCATGTTGCAGTATTTCACTAAGGCAAAAACTGTTTTTCTTATTCCCGACTTTTTTAATTCATGTTTTATATATGAAAATAGAGAATGGGAATAACTGCTAATTTTTATAAAAAAAAAAATATGCGCATATATTGAGGTCCCAGAACAATTTGCTATTAAAATGAAAGAACAAACAACTTGCATAAAGTCCTCAATGCATTCTGACAACTGAACTTCAGAATTCTTTTCCACCATACCCCACTCACCAGAACTGTCCTTCTTGTGTAATTCTTAAACAGAGGGTAGAGGTGGGTATACAATTGGGATTCCAGCCTTTATTTGAAAATGAAGATGACAGTGAGGGGTTTTTTGTGTGTTTGGGTTGGGGGGGTTTTTTTGTTTGTTTTTGTTTTGTTGTTTTTTCTGGTTTGTTTTTGGGAGGGTTTATTTGTTTGGTTTGTGGTGTATTTGTTTGTTTGGGGTTTTTTTGTTTGGTTCGTTTTTTAACGTAATACCTCTTTTCTGATGAGAAATATAAACACAACACCATGTTGCTCTGGTCTTCACATCTGCAACCTCACTTTGAATATTGTGACAGTTTGAGGCATCACAATATAAGAAAGATATTAACCAATTAGCATCCAAAGGAGGGAATGAAGATGGGGAAGGACCCTGAGGGGAAGCATGTGAGGACAGTGAGGGCACTTGGTGTGTTCAGCTGAAGGAGAGGAGACTGAGGGGAGACCTCACTCTGACCTTCAACATCCTCTTGAGGGAAAGCAGAAAAGCAGGCACTGATCTCTTCATCCCCTTGACCAGTGATAGGACCCAGGGAATGGTCTGGAGCGGTGTCAGGAGATATTTAGGTAGGGTATCAAGAAAAGGTTCTTCCCCCAGAGGGTGGTTGGGCACTGAACAGGCTCCCCAGGGCAGTGGGCACAGCCCCAAGGCTGACAGAACTCAAGATCCATTTGGACAGCACTCTCAGTGACGGGGAGTGACTCTTGGGGTGTCCCGTGCAGGGCCAGGAGTGGGACTTGATGTACTTGATTGGTTCCTTCTAACTCAGAATATTCCATGATCCTCGAATTCTATAAGTCCTACAATCTTCTAAGGCTTCCTGAGCTGGCATTCCAAAGTGTTTACTGTGAAAACTGGTTTATGGACTGTCCAAAATGATCAAAGGATCAGTGAAACAGCCTACACATAGAGAGACGTACAGAGGACAATACAGTTTACAGAGTACAGCTCTGGTCAAGATCCACTTTTTTTTCTATTAGAATGAAGCAATTAATTGATGAATTAATTTAGGTTGGGAAAATATTCATTCATTTCCATTTCCAGGTAGAGACCTGAGAGAATGTATTTAATTGTAGATGCTGGCAAGGAATGGGTGTCTCAGACAAAACCTGAGGATTCTAAGTAAATCCTCTTCCTCCTATCTTGAAGTGCATTAAATTTCCTTTTCTGCTAGAAAATCCACTACCAGTTCTTTTTTCCCTGTACTTCATAGTAATCTGCATTATTAATGCCACAGAAAGTGTTGGTATCTCTGAAGCAGGGATCAATTGCAGGTTGTATCAGTTTCTATACTTTGGATCATCTTCTTTGAACTTCTTATCCCAGTGGGACTCCAGAGGTGTTTGTGGTGCCTTAAGGGATTAAGTTAAGGATATTTTTAAGGCCTGTCTGGATCAGTGGCAATTTACAACAGTCATCAACCCTCACTTCCTTTAATTAATTTTATTAAGATAAGTCTTTCCTCTGTCCACCTTTTGGGATCTATTTTAGATTAGTCATACAGGCCAATTGCCTCCTGATTTTGCTTTCATAAGCCTGTAACATGCAGAGTTTTAGCCATGTCACTGCTATCATCCCTACAGCTTTCTACATTCTCTCCAAGGGTTCTCCTCCATCTCCCTGCACATCAGGCATAAGGCACACCTTTTCAGTCACAGGAAGAGTGCAGTTACTTTTCTGAAGGGCTTTACCCACTCAGTGACATCCCCCATGGAGATTTCAGAGTAATTACCTGTGGTTATTAATCAGTGCTTACTCACTTCTTCCAAGCAGGCTGTGGAGGGACACACAGGACTCCTGAGCTCTGCTCTAGCTAAGGAAGAGATACCTGTTTCAATGTGCTCTCCCATCCTTCTCTGTTGCTCTTAACAGAGTCAGCCCATGTCTTCAGAGTCAGATATTCAGGACACTGTGAGGAAAAAAAAAAAATTATAAGTTTGACCTGAAGTACTGCTTTTTGGTGTGGATGTAATTTATTTTTAGAGCTCTGAGACATCCAAGTGATTTGGAATGTTGTATTGTGGGCAAAAGAACACATTTTCAGTGTTATTTGCTCATTTTATTTATGCAGAAAGTCACAGCTACTTTAGGGAAATAATTCCTTTCCTCACCCACAAAAGCAAGTAAAAACTATTATCAGCATAACTTACCAGGTCCTTTCTGGGTGTACCTAGTAACTCAAGTGTACTAAAATGCTCATAACTGACACACATTTTTCATCAACTAAATGCTCCAAACTGAGCAGAATTTGGAACACCACTTGAGAAATCTGAGTCACCAACACACTCTGGACATTATCTCCCAAGGAGATAAACTCTTGTGAATATAAAAATAATATCCTTCTGTGAACACGCTAAATAGCATAAATCCAATCTGAATGTGAAAAGCCAAAGTGCAGTGACTACTCTACAGGGAGGACTGCCCTAAGAATTAATGTTTCTTTTTCAGCCTTCACTTGGGACTGAGCTTAAAAACCACTGGCCTATTTTCTGCTGTCTTTATCGAAATATGGTTTCACAGTTTTTACTCTTTCATCATCTCCTTGAGGCATTTTATCTTCTTCTGTGTCATGTAATCCATCACTCACTAAATAATTAATTTACTCAAGTAAGCAGGATCTCTTGGGGTTTAGGGTTTCTAAGTGATGCAGAGATGACAGCTGATGGTGCTATCTAAAAGAAAGAAGCAGAGAGGAAGAAAACCCCAACATGATATTTTACTTTCTTTGGTTTATTTTTTAAATTTTTACTACCTTTACTGTCATCAAAATTCTTTCTTACTTTACTTTTTTCATTAGGAAGATTAGATATCATTGCTCTTGTATTAGTCTAATAAGTAGGGCTGGAAAATGGGTCTATTCTGCATTAATCACTCTGTAAGGCCAGAAGGGGATTGAGAACCAAGTCCATCTTGCTTTATAATCAATCTCAGCACCATGGGAGCAGGAACAGGTCGTTACTAGTAAGACCTTTTTTTCTCATTGTACTGACAGCTCCAAATTGCACATTTTTCTCAGCAGGCTTGCAGAGAACCACCAGCATTTGAGCAAGTCTGGGCATGAATGAATGACGTGGCTGAAAGTATGGAGAAGGTTGGTTCTGGTAAGTCTGTAGAGGCACAGAGACTCTATGATGGGGCCTCCTCACAAAATTGTTTGTATAAACACATGCTAATACACATATATTTGTATAAGAGTAAACGTATACATAAAATATTAAATTATACTGTCTTTGTTTATAGCTTAGAAAAATGGTTTGATTTTTTTCTGCCTTTAAGTGATAAAACAACAAATGCAACCAAGCAGGGTATATCTACACACACACATACATAATATGCATTTTTAGATTCATCCATCCACATATATATGCATCCATGTATGTATATACATGTGTATTTAATTGCATGACTTTCCTCTCAAACCATGAAACTTATTGGTGGTATTAGTTATTAATATCTATGGAAAGCACCGTATTTTCTACTTTCTAATTTATTTGTGAACGACAAGGCCACCTCACAGCTTTTCACCAGAAACATATGTCACCACCATTCCCATGTGTAGACCACTCATGTGTTGGTGATTTTTCCTTCTGTTCAGCCTTAATTTAGACCTAATGATTATATAATAATTAAGTCCTTGTATCTGTTTCCTTTTAGTTAAAAAATGGCTAATTTAAAATAAAACATCCTCCATATGAAACTTCAAAATTAGTTTACCTTCACTGTTTGAAATAGCTCAGATGAAGGAGGAAATTTCCAAATCTTCTCCAAATTATCTCAATTCATATGGAATCTGGCAGATTTCATGTGCAAAAGGACATGGTAAGAAGAGTTGATGTTCCTGATGACTGGAAGGAAGAAAATGTCGTTCCAGTCTTCAAGGCTGACAATCTGGGGAACTAGATGTAGATTGGCCTCACCTCGGTCCCTGGGAAGGTGCTGGAGCATATAATCCTGGCACCAATTTCCAGGCATATGAAAAGCAAGGTAATTGGGACTAGTCAATGTGGATTTATAAAAGGGAAATTATGCCTGACCATCTAGACAGCCTTCTGTGACAAAATGTCTAGCCCAGTGGACTGGCCAAGAGCCACAGATACTCTCTTTTTTGGCTTTCACAAGGCTTTGACACTGTCTTCCATAATGCACTCATAAACAAACCAGTGGAATATGGACTCGAGAAATGGACGCTGGTGTAGGTTGGGGACTGCCCAGTGCGCTGGGATTGTGACCAGTGGCACAAAGTCTGTCTCCAGGCCAGTCACTAGTGATGGACTCCAAGGGCTGATACTGAGAATGCTGTTGAACATCTTCACTAATGCCCTGGTGATGGAATGAGCTGCAGCCCCAGCAGGAGTGCAGAAAATGCAGAACTGGGTACTGGTGTAGCTGATATACCAGAGTTGTGCTGACATCCACAGGGCCTTTGACCAGCTGGAGTACTGATCCCATGGGAATCGCCTGAAGCTCAACAAGAGGAAGCACCAAGTTTTGCATCTGGGGAAGAATCTCCCCCCAGCCTCTGGTATTTTGTGGTAAGCTTAGAGCAACAGAAAGGTGATTTAAATGTTTTAAATTTTGCTGCCTCTGCTCCATCTGTTCAGTGGATCAGTATGCCACAGCATTTTATTTTGCTGAGGTTCAGGTGCATTTTACAGCAGAAATTTAGCTTCTGGTAAAATAGGGACTGAGAAAATTCTACTTAAAAAGGGGAATAAAAAAAAAGGAATCATGGTGGGGAGAAAGGAGGATGATGTGTTCATTGCTTGTTCTTAAATTTATTGGATTATGTTTTCCAGGCCTATGGATATCTCAGGTGTGGGAGAAACATTTCTTGGGAGTGGCCATGAGAGTGTTAATCCACTGATTTGATGCAAAGGGATACAAGGCCATCTTTACCTCATTATTGAGCTGAATTGCCTGGAAAATTTACTTAACTAATTTAGGAGGAAGTTAATAAGTTTGTTTGTTTGGGGTTTTTTAAGCCTTGAAATAATGCAATTTAAAAATCTCTGAATTTAAAAACATGTTAATACTGGTTTCTCGTTTGCATTATGGAAGTGGGTGTTTATCTTCAGATGTTACTGTCATGTTGTATCTGATCTGTGATTAGAAAATCATAATAAATACATTTTAAAAGAGTTAAAGTCATTTTCTTCGTTCTGCACAATAATTGAATGCATTTAATTTCAGCAAATGATTTTACTGGTATAAACTGGGTAATCATTGCTTGCAACATTTTATTTTGCAGAAAAGAAAATGTCTGCTTAAAGGCAGATTCAGGGGTAGCATGACAGTGAAACTTCTGATATACCCTCACATGAGGTTTGAAGTTGTCTAACTTAAGCTATCAGAATTCTTGCTACAGTAGCTATATTTACCAGAACCAATTCTAATTATCATATATTTTGCTTAGAAGGTGGAAATATTCACTCTGAAGACAAGTATTCCCATTTGATATTATTCAGAGTAATGGTTACTCACACGAATAATGATTTCAGGTTTAGGTAGTTCTGAATTTCAAGATCCTCAGAGGCCCAATGCCATTTAAATATGATATATCTTTGGTATTCTTTGTAGATAATCCCATTCAATATTATAGATCCCAAGAAAATCCCATGTCTAAACTGAAACCGAGCATTCAGCCAAACTGTGCATATACTTCTGCTGCTTGCTGACTGAAGTGCTTGTAGGTGTGGTCCATGGTCCTATTGATGTCATCACAGTATGTGTAACTCTTCCCTGAACTCAAATCTCCATTTCAAAATCAGCCTCTGTGCTCTTTAAGACACACACACAAGGAAATTTTTTACTTACCTAATTATGAGTTTAGTGTTTTACTTTCCCTGCATTGATCCAAGTTTAAAGTCCATGAGAAATAATGATTTTAACTAGATTTTAACTTTTCAAACTAGAGGTAAAAATATTCAGGGCTTTTATGAGGTCTGTAATATGCAAAATGTCTGTCAAGACTGAGTGTTTTGATGTGCACTGAGGATAGCCATATCAGCTGTTCTCCCCACAGCCCTCATGCTGTGTTTCTGATACGGCGACTACATGTTAGTGCTGGGGACCATGACCCAGGATACTCCACTTCTCTTGCTGAACTGAAATTCTGTTCTTGAACAACCTCACCTGCACTGGATATCCACACCTGAAGACATAGTGCATGTCATTTAGTTCTCACCTATGTAGCAGGCTAACAAGGAGAGGCAGACATCGATCCACTTATCTCTGAAGAGAGGGATTATTATTGCTGTTGAGTAAAACCAGGAAGAAGGCACTAATGAAGCCAGACTTTATCACACAGTCTCAAATTTTTCAGCCATCTATCAAAGTTTGAACTTGCTATTTTTCCTAGCACTAGCATACTCCGTCTTGTCTGGCCATTTCACCTCTTGAAGTATATACATATCTCTACCTAATCCCCTTTTCTGCCCCTCTTCATATTTTATTGTAGTTAGGAAGCACATCAAAATTTCTTACCTGAAGCAAGAATAAACAACCAAAAATTATTGTGGTCACATAAACCACATTTTCTTAGAAGCTAGACAAAAGAAAAATAAATTAAAAAAAGAAAAGCATGCAGAATGTAGACAGAAGGAAGACACAGGGGAATTAAAAGGCTGTGGAAGCAATTGCAGATTCCTGCACTATTTGCTCATGGCAGACGGAAGCTATAAACAAGGAGAGCCATTGACAATGAAATAGAGTTATTATTTGTGTTGCTTTTATGTTTGAGATTATTATTATTATTTTTGTCCTTTCTATGTTCTTTTTAAAATATGGTCATTAACTAAAGTAGCAGAGGGGGGAAAAAAGATATTGCTTGTTTCACAATTACATTGGAATGTTGCTTTGATAATTAGTTCACAGAAACTGTCACGCTGGTCGATACTCTCTTCTCTGCTGAAGACGGCATTACTGTCTGATTTATGTTTTGACTCATCCCCTTGTCCCCTTACGTTAATCGTCTGCCGTTGATAGCCATTTAACTAAATGTGTCTAGGGAAATAGGGTGAATAACAGTAATGGGGAAGACAAGGATTAGAAACATTAACCATAAAGTAAAACAGATTTTGCACATTCAAAAAGAAGATGAGACAACTGTTCTCTACAAAGAGAAACTTCTGACCTCTGGACCACCTCTAGTTTCTCACAGTAGATCGCAAAAGACTTTATGGATATGTGCATATAGATGATCACAAGATGCTCAGAGGGTTGTAGAACCTCTGCTCTGGCGGCAGGCTGAGAGAGTTGTTCAGTCTGGAGAAGGCTCTGTGGAGACCTTAGAGCCCCTTCCAGCACCTAAAGGGAGTCCAGGACAGCTGGGAAGAGACTTTGGACAGGGAGCCAGAGTGGTGGAGCAAGGGGGGATGGCTTCAGAATGAGAGAAGGTAAGTTTAAATGAGATATTGGGAAGGAATTCTTTGTTGTGAGGATGGGCAGGCCCTGGCACAGGTTGGGCAGAGAAGCTGTGGCTGCCCCTGGATCCCTGGAAGTGTCCAAGG
>JAWWEE010000085.1:68154161-68165073 GCA_035221455.1 Xenops minutus | reverse complement strand
AGTGTCCAAGGCCAGGTTGGACAGGGCTTGGAGCAACCTGGGCTAGTGGAAGGTGTCCCTGCCCATGGCAGGGGGGTTGGAACTAGATGACTTTTAAGGTCTCTTCCAACCCAAACCATTCTTTGTTTCTGTATATAAATATATACACACATTAACACAATTATATTTATATATTTTTTTAAAAACCCAACATGGATGTACGTGTGGCATTGCACGCATCCATATATACACTCTCAAAACTGTTACATTATTATTGCTGTATTTTTTGTGGACTGGCAAGAAATTTTCCACAACATAGAACCAGAAGTGAAATAATTTGCAGGAATGACTTTCAGAAAAAGTGGCTGTGAATTCTCCAGCATTGGGCTATAATATCAGAATATTTTTATCTGATCTTTTTGTTGCCGTCTGCCAGATTTTTCTTCCCTGTTTAAGTTTGTTTTGTGTCATCTGATCTGTAGGTTCCACCAGCATCTTCTGGCATTGGCGCTGGGTGTAGTCCTAGACCAACAACTAAATTTTTTACTGAAAATTGTCATAATGGGAAAATAAAGTTTTGTGAGTTTCTTCTTTTGTGTATTGGTTTGATTTGCTTTTTTCTGGGTTTTTTGGTGTTTTGTTTTTTTTTTTTGTTTTGGGGTTTTTTTTGCATTTTTTATTGGTTTTGGTGTTTTGGTTTTTTTTTTTTTAATTTTTGTGGTTTGTTGTTTGGGTCTTTTACTTGTTTGTTTGTTTGGTGTGAGGCTGGGTTTTTTGTTGTTGTTGTTTTGTGGTTTTGTTTGTTTTGGGTTTTTTTGCTTGGTTCCTTGGTTCGTTTGCTTTTGGGTTTCCTAGTATAAAACCCCTAGTCTTTCTTTTTCTCCACCTTGTTTTTCAAAAAGAATAAGGATACTTTTTTTAAGGTTAGTATTTTTGTGTTTTGCTGGAAAAAAATACAAAGAAATCAAATCAAAGAAATGTAGACCAGGAGAAGATCTGGAGATATTCAGACCAATTTGCTATGGCAAGATGTAATATGCTTTGCCAACCCTAAGAAATATTTGAATCAGAAGTTATACTCTGTGACAACACACAGGTAAAGCTCAGGAGCTTCATGATCCTAAGATACTGCTTTTGGTATATCCTTCAGCCAAGTGAGGTAGCACTCTGAAGAGATCTATCAAACACAATATCTTCTTCAAGATATCTTTCCCTTCAAGAAGGGAAAGATTTTATGTCAAATCTTAATGGTGGAAGATAAGAAAAGTATGAGGTTCCTAAGTACAATGGCCATAATATAAAAATAAAATATTTTCTTGTTAGGTGAATCTATTTGTTTCCTTTTTCTAATAAAAATTAGAGTTTTCCCTAAAAGGAAGTGAACTTTCTGATTGCTTTTAATTACAGTGTACTAAAACTCTAGAATGATTCACATATACTTACCTGTAAAGATATAGCTTTGGGGGAAAAACAAAACCCAAACAAACTTGGTTTTCCTGTTTTTTTTGCTTCATTCCTTTTCCTTACAGGCATGTTGTATTCTGGAAAGTGGTTCAAGGCAACAGAATTCATGGAGGCTCTTTAGTTTCTCTACTTTAATTATAATTTTAAAGCAGATTGTTTCTAGTTTTTAATCTCGCCTTCTGTTCTATATACCAGTTTAAAATCTGCCTTCAGGGCAACTTTAGTTCATAATGGGTAAACATTCAGCATACATTTAGTATCTCAGCTTCATTGGATATTGGTCTAAAATTATGCATGGCCCTGCAGGAGTCATCTCTAAACACTAAGATCTGCAAAGTTAGCTGGACACCCTTAGAAAATTTCTTACAAAATCTTTAGTAACAACATAAATAATATGCAGCAGACCTCTCATCAGCACTTTTTTCCTGTTTCAGTAATAGCAAAGCCAAGGGAAAGAAAGCACAAAAAAATTAAAAAAAAAAAAACAAAACAAAACAAAACAAAAAAACCCCAAGGATTGAAATTAATTTAATCAGCTATTGTTCTTATTTCAGCTGAATCAATATTCAAATTTGTGTATCTGGGTTTGAAAGCACCTGCCCTTTGACTTCTGGGCAGAAATTTATTCAAAGTCATGCAGTGCTTTTTGGTAACCCTGTCTTTTCTACTTGGTGCTTTTCAGGTACACTAGAAGAGGTTCACGTTTACCTATGACCTTGTCTATCCTCATTTGCCATGGGTAGTCATGGAGATGGGTGGATATTTGTGGGACTTGCATTTTCTAGTGCCTGTGCTTAATAAAATGGCCCTGGTCAAAGCTTATGACATTTAAGAATCCTCTGTGATACATCTGCCCCTTTGTCAGTGTACAGAGAAGATACTGAGAACCTCACACATGTAAACTGATTGATGTTTTAACTGGAGATAACATGACAATCTGGAAAGAAAAAAAAAATTTCACCAGTGGAATATTTTTTTTAACAAGAAAAGTCCATTACAGGCTAAACAGCATGTTTCATTCAAATTTTAAGCGCATCATTCAAAGTCGCCTTCTAGTTTGGAACACCAAGGCATGACGAGCTGAAATGCTTCAGTCACTAAGTATTTGAATTTTTCTTTCCCTAATAACTGAAACTACGTTTTCAACATCAAAACAGATGCATTTTTCTCATTGCAGTGCCCCAGAAAACATTTGAGTTCTGTACAGGTATGTCACTATTCACCAGTGTGCAAAGTACCTGCTCTTTCCACACACTGAGACACAGATTAGTGACCATAAAGAGTTTTGGCTAACAATGTGCACACATTCATACATACACACACACATATGTACAGACGAACATAAAGCAAAGTTAAACGCCACATCAAGATAGGAATTTCACTCTTATCAGGCATGGAAATATACATAGTCCCTAAAGTTTACATTAAAAGTCTGTAGAACAGAATAGAGTCATAAAATCATCAAACAGTTTGGATTGGTCATGGTATTCAAAATTTTTCAATCCCAGGCTCTGTCAGTAAACAATTTCTGAGCATGTATCTCTAGCAGATATAGATTTATTCATTTATAGTTATGGACTTGTACTGCTGAAGTTCTAATATTCTCTTCCTGTGCTCCAGTGGTTTGCCTTGGTAACTACATGGGGTTTGTACTCCTTTAGAGACCACTGCCACAGAGAGCTCGTTTCTTTCCTGTAACTTTTCTGAAACATGGTAAGGGATCAGATGTGTGTTAGAGGCAGAATTAACACATTCAAAGGAATTCTGTTTAGTTTTTTAAAAGCAGCTATATTGCAGCCGGTGAAAGCCGGGCTTCCTTCTCTCTGCCAGAGACAAATTTATTATGTGTTGAAATGTTAAATAAAATCACTGGGTTTGCTCTGAGCTTTTGATGTGCAACAGCATCTGTTTATTGTGACAGTCTTATTTCTATCTTATTCCAAGTAACACACACAAAGGCCTTGCAATTTCGCTCTCCATGTTGCACATGGCAACACACTGGTAATTAGAGGTGGATTAAACACAAGAAAAAAAGTCCCCTGAATAATACTTTTAAATGAAAAATTCTGAAGCTTTTTCATTTCAATTTATGTGTTTGGCTCAAACCATAAATATCCAAGTGCTTAAGAGACTTTCAATTGTCCTATAAATGAAAAGCAATATCAAAGTCCTTTTTTTTTTTTTTTTAAAGTATCTTTCTTCGGAAATATAATATAAAGCAATTCTTATAGAAGAGACAGTTAGATTAAACCTTTCCAGAAATAACAGTAAAAGTTGTTTCCTTTTTTTTTTTGTTTGTATATTTGGGTGTTGGTTTTTTTGTTTGTTTTTTTTGGGGGGGGAGTTTGGAGAAAAGTGAGGTAAGCAAGTCATCTCTTTTATTAAAGATGAAAGACTGAGGAATTAAATGAAATATATTCTCATTAAAAAGAAGCAAACTAACAAAAACCCAGCAGAAAAAAAATAAACAAAACCAAACAAAAACAAATAAAGAAATAATAAACACCACAAAACCCCCAACTCAGTCATATCCGGGGTTAAGCACATTGTGGTGCCATATTTGACTGATGAGTGGCAAAGTACAACCCATCTACATAAAGGAAAGCCGAGAACACATTAAAATGTATTAAAAATCTTCTTTTTTCCTTAATTAAACATAATTCAGACATCTGGTCTGCCATTGAAGTGGATCATAAAGTTCATCACAGACCAAAAATGAATAAAAGACAAAAAACCTGTTTCCAGTCTGTGTTGACTTGGACCTACTTGTATTCTTCCACTCATCTCCATCCAGTCATGAGTAACAACAATGCAATTTTATAGCTTGGCCCAGAGATCCAGAATACAGGGATCATCCTGGAGTTCCAAGAAGAAATAAATATATAACGAAATGAAATGAACACCTTACCTCTTCCTAGGTGTCCTTTGGGCACATCAGGAGTGTTCCCTCCATGCACAAGCTCATGTGCTTAGTATTTCTGGGAATATCCCTTCGAAGAAAGGAGAAACAGATCTCCTTGCTATTTGTCTGTAGGAACAAACCCCTACTGACATTTTTTATCCTCAAGAACCCTTTTTTGGTTAGTAGTATTTTAAGGGCAAAGTCTGGGTGTTTTTTTGGGACATTAATGACTTCTGTTACTGTACATAGGGTTCATGATATGAGACAATGTTATTATCAAATAATTTTAAAATATTAATTTTCTTCCATATGTGTATACACACACACACACCCCCACACACACACACACATATATAGAGATATATATATATATATATATAATTCCTTTAATTTTTTTCTTGGGAATATATGTATATATAATCTGTGAGCAAATCAAGAAAATATTTGCTGGTTTACCTGTAGAAAGACATTTTCTTTCAATTCTCGTTGACCTGGCCAGTAAATGCTAACCTGGGAAATAACGATCCAGTTTGTGTTTGCTCCTTGTGTTATGGATCCTTTTGAATTGGTCGAAAAGTTCAGATGCTCTTTCTTTTTCTTCTTTTCCATACAGAGGATTTGTTGTGAATAAGAATGAACCTCTGCTCTGCTGATAAATACAAAAGCATGACCTATAAGAATCTTTATCTCTCTCCTTTCGTTTTATTGACAAACTTTGGGGCATGCATCCCATCTGCTGTGAGACAGGAATTTGCATAAGTCGGAGGGCACCGAATAATGTTTTCTTTTTTGCTATTCCTACAAATTAAATGCCTATAAATAAGCTCCAACACTTGCTATGATACAGAGAGGTGATCAAAGAGCATAAAGATAAATGGCTCAAAAATAAGGCATCCTTGGCCTTATATAGTCCTGAGGAATGGCAGCACTAATTCTGTTTATTTTCCTGTAGGATGGAATTTTACTTGCTGGACTTGAAATAGCAACTTAAATTCAGAGTAGAAAATTATTGAATTGAGGAACATAGTTTTTCATCCCAATCATGTCTTATTTTTCTCTTGCATAAGTCTTTATATAATTGAATGTAATCTACAAACCCTTTCTGAAAATTGCTACATAATTGAGTGGGAGCAAAACTAATAGGTTTCTGTAGAAATATAACAGACTTTGCTAATATAAACAAACAAAAGCTACCTCATTTATAGTTTATAATTGAGTAGCAAATTAAATCTTTCTGTATTTAATAGATCTTTTTATAACACTCCTCTCATATACTTAAAAAAATAATACCTTCTTCTTTATTGAAACTTTATTTTATTATAAGTAAAATATACTTCAAACTGTACATGAAACTATCTGATAGAATGTTTCTGCTTACATAAAAACAGTTAGCCTGTGTGAAAAGTATTATAGACATACAGAGAACTATAACATTTTTGAATTAACAAAAAAAAAAACTACCATAAGTGTTTAATACTTGTATTACTCTCTGTGGTTTCATAATGCTATATATAACTCAAATTCCATATTCTCATTTACATTAAAGTTCTTGCAGACATTTCATAGTCTTATAGCAAAGATTTTTGGTTTTCCACAGAAGTTATAAATTATGCTTAATGCAAATCAGATTATAAACATTTCAAGATGTCTTTCAACAGGGCCCTACGGGTTTCATAAACGTAAAATTCCCTGCAAGATATTTCAAGTGAAGGAAAGGATGCTCTGTATTTGTTGTTAACTTCTACAAAACAGAGGTGACTGTGATTCTGCTGCAGACAATATACTGAAGAATTTGTTAGGGTCTTATGGTTAACGACCGAGAAATAAGGTGTGAGAGTAAACTCCAAACACCTAAATTCAGATGTGTGTGTATGTAAGTTAGATGCATAATTTCCCATGATATATTTATTTTATTTTACCTATTAACAGTACAAAAAATATTTCCTTCACACACCCTGATGAATTGTCATGACCTCCCTTATGAAGACCATTGGTGTAGAGAAGGATGTCTGGCCTCTTTACATGTGCAAGTCACACACAGGACCTGTGTAGTGTCTGTCAGCTTCAGGCATGCCTCTTGGATATTTGTATGTACCTATTATAAAACATGGCATTAATGAGGGAAAAAATCATACATTCATCCTTTTTTGACAAAGGAGTGCATTGCTTTATTTTTCTTTTTCCCCTGAAAGAGATGGAAGGAATAGTAGCTGCTTAGCTGTGACCATTTGGACTATGAGACTCTGAGGTTTGCTCCCACTATTAAGGAATTCCAAGCCTTTGTGCAGTTGTTTGTCCTGGAAATGGTCTTTAGCCACGTGGAATGAGAACTGAATTTCCTCACTGTCTCAGTTTCAGACCTGCAGTTTCATAAAGCAGTTGAATCACTAAAAAAACCCAGGGAACATTGCAGCCTTTTCCAACCTGAGCCACGTAATTTTTCTCCCTGCTACAGTGCTGATCAGCTGAAAAAGCAGTGATAGGGCACTTTGTCTAAAAGTGCCTGTTTACTCTCAGTAATTAACCCCTAATTCAGAGGCTGGACAGATGAAGATAATCAAAGTATAAAACACCTGGTGTAATTGGAGCTTAAAAATGTCTTCTACCATCTGTATATTTTGCAGTATATGCATTTTCTTTCATCTCCGTGCCACAAATCCTTGCTCAAAGGGGCCATTTGTCTGCATGAAAAGCTGTGTTTAAATCCTTTTTTCTTTTTTTTCCTCTTAGAGCTTTTATTTATACACCGATTCTTTGTGGAACGACTTGTTATACTTGTTTTCTGACAAAGATATGACTTATTTCAGACACTGAAATAGAAGGGTTTTCTCCTCTAATTGTATTTAATATCTTTCCATGAAAAGAAAGGGTAGATAAAGAACCCACCTGAAACCTTCAGGTGACTTCAGAAAAAAATAAAAGTCCCAATGTAAATCAGTGGGAGTCAGAAAATGATGTTCACCAAATATTTTAAAGGTTTCTATTCAGGGGAATCACTCCATGTTTTTACTATGAAAAATGTTCAGATCAACCTGCAGAGCAATAATTCTAATTTTTGTATAAGCTTTTCTGTTTGCTGACAAACACCTTTTGATAACAACCACGGGACAAGTGTACCTGGCAAGAAGTGTGTTGTTTCCATTAGTGAAAAGCACTGGCATTATTCAGAGATGAATCAACCAGGGGCTGGACACCATCAGAGGGTGTTGTGCTATTGGCACCCAGTAAACAAAAAACAGGTTGACAGCTGCAACATGTGAGAAGCAAAGAGGTGAGTCCAAATAAACAGGTGTAAAATGGTGAGGTGACATTCTCTCCAGGAAAGTGAAATTGGAGTTAAAAGTGTGAGTAACTTTGGGGGTCTGTGCCAAACCTGCAATCCCAGTTGTCTGACAGTGTACTGATGGTTCATGCCCTTGTTTGTGGTCTCTCTGTAGAACAAAACAGAAGATCCTTAATCTTTCATAATTTCATAAGGGGAGGAATTATTAACATAGGATTAGAGGAGACATGTAGGATCACGATCATAGGAAAGCAGACAAACTGTGTTTACACCAGAAGAGCCAAGAGAATAATGTTTTCTTATTCACCATGAAGATAAAATTCACAAAATTATCTCCATAATCCAAATCAAAGATAAAATCACTATTATTTTCCACTAATTGATTCAATGTTAGGAGTAATTTGGCTTCTTAACTATCTCATTTCACAGTACACAGAAGTGAAGCTCTTTGGCAAAGTGGTCTGCATCTCCTTACCATACTTATGGCCGATTTATCAGTATGAAAGTGTGTCATAATCTGCATAAACATGGAGTCTGAAAACTGATTTGGATTAATCAGGTCTGATTGTAATTCCTTTTGGTATCCTCATTTGAAAAGCACATCAATCACAATGGCCTCTTTTGATAATAATGTTACCATAATATCTAATTTCATATTAATTCCATTGTAATTTAGTGGGTATTCATTCTAACAGTAGTTCCTATGGAATTGCATCTGACATCTCCATGAATACCAGAATAACTCAACATGATAAATGTTATTACATTGAATACCGAAGGAGGTGATAATGATTTGCCATTTATAATAAAATGTTGCCTGCAAACCATTAGTGGACTTTACTGCCTACTGTTAAGGATATTCCCCTGTAAATCTGCTCACATCCAACCACATCCTGAATGCCTCCCAAGTGTGTCAACATGAGCTTGAAGAGAGTTGCTCAGACACCTATTTTCCAGACTCAATATGCATGTGATTTATCATCATTCACTGAAGCCATTCAATCAGGGATCTCACATCAAATCCCAGAAGCCAAACCTCGGCAGCCTGTCAATGAGAAAAGCTTGAAACAGTGCAGAGACGGTTTCCAGCAGTGGTTGTGCCAAGACACTTCCTGATATCCTCATCTCTCATTAGTGTTAAATTAGTCTATCCATGCAATAGTAACAGGCACTCAGCTCCTTGATGGCTCTGTCAGTCGGATCAGGCACAGATATGAGCTCTTTTTTTTTTCCTCTGTGTGTATGTATTCTATACACATTTGTATATTTAAACATAATAATACAGAAAAAAATATTTCATTATATAAATTTATATCATTATTCAGTGCCTATATATCTCAGTTGACAAATATATGTAGCTTACAGAGACAGAGCAGGTGTGAGAGGTTGTTGCCAGCATGATCTTGCAGAACAAATGAGGTATAATTTGTTCTCAGCTTTTAGAGACATCATCATTCTTGAGGAAATAAGGTTGGCTAAACCAGAGTACAGGTATCCCTCACTTGTCTGAATCATAGCCCCAGGCCAGTGAGGGGTCACTTCCAGTGTTCGTGATCACACCATAAGAATGGGTTTAAAGAGAAACTGGTGCCTCAGTCTTTGGAAAGCTTCATGCCTTCTATTTCAACAATGGCATCTTGTGAGACTCACTACAACCTAGGAAGGCAGCTGTTTGCAGAATTATGTATGTGAAAACTAGCAGAAATCTCAGTATGTGTTCAGTTGGCAGCACTTATGCACCTAATGATTAGAATATGCATATTTTGGGAAGTACATGAAGTACACAACGTTGTTGTGCATTTCTGTTGAAGAAGCATAAATTAACCTTAAGTTTAAGATAAATTTTTATTTTACCATTTTTTACAGTGGCCTCCATCAGGAATGTTGTAACAAGTTTCAAACATTAGAGAGGTTTTGCCCCAGTTCAGTCTAGGGACTCCAACAGCAACAGGATTCGTAAGCCTAAATCTCCTACAGATCCTACAACCAGCAGTGTGGGCTCAATATCATCACCAAGTTAGCAATGGACAAAGGAGTAGAAAGCAGGAAACAATTATATTCTATTTCTTCAATAAGCATCAGTTGGCAGACTGTTTCCATATATTCTGGATATTTAGTTGACTAAGAGGATCATACTTGTATGGTTTCATCTAAGCTCCAACTTGATATTTCCTTTTGCTGAAATATTTTGTAGCTGAAAATGAGTGGGAATAAAATCAACAATAGACAGTCCTTCTCCATTCCATACATTCTGTATGTATTGATTGCTTTCACTGAGAGCGAACATGTTAGGAAAATAGAAAAGAATAAAAAATTACACAATAAATAGAACCCTAAGTTTTCCCCCTTTCTTCAGATAGGTATAACCTTCATTGGTCCCTCTGAGTGGGAATTACCTCCTGCTGCCAGTAATTCCTATAGAATGCACCTTAAGGAATAGCCTATTCATGAAGCCATCAGTGTAATTCTGAGCTATTTAACTGATTTTTAAAAAATGGCAAAGGGACAAGGCCCCTGGAGTAACCCCAAGAAGGAGCATTGCAAAGATAGAAGGAGGTACATCAGTGTAGCATTGAAGGTGTTCAAGCTTTAAAAGCCTGCACAGGTGTCTGAGAGCTAACAGGAAAAAGAAAATGTGGGGACCAGGGATGCTGCCAGAACCATGTCTTACCAAGATCATAAACTCCATCAGCAGATATAAATAAGGACAGTGTGTACAAATTTGTGCTGGACTTTTGCTCCCTGCTGATACAGCACAGTCTTCATCTCAGATTGTTAAAGTGTCAGGTGTTTTTCAAAAAGTAAAAGGGTCAGACTTTTACATTCACATTAAACATTAGTCCAACTGATATTAAACAGATCAGGACTGGAGGGGATACTGAGCAAGTTTGCAGATGCCACAAAACTTGGAGGAGCTGTTGACTCCCTCAAAGGCAGTGAGGCCCTGCAGAGAGATCTCTACAAATTAGGGAGATGGACAGTCACCAACATAGGAAGTTCAACAGTGGAAAGTGCCAGATTCTGCACCTGGGATGTGACAACCCTGGATGTGTGTACAGAGTGGGGAAGGAGATGCTGGAAAGCAGTGCCAGGAAAGGGCCCTGGGGATCCTGGTCAGTGGCCAGTTGGCCATGAGTCAATAGTGCCTGGAGCCATGAGGGACATCCCTGTCCTGGGGGGCATCAGGGCAGGGAGAGGATTGTCCCGCTCTGCTCTGCACTGGGGTGGCCTCACCTGCAATAGTGGGGCATTTTGGGGGGACACAATGTGAGGAAGATACTAAG
>JAWWEE010000085.1:68116611-68141310 GCA_035221455.1 Xenops minutus | reverse complement strand
GACAGGTGTGCATGTTTTTGGTGGACCAATCCCCCATGCACCCAGCGCTGAATAAACGTACCTTCTCTACAACTACCTGGTTGTGGAGTCTTTTTCTGCACGTCACATGCATTTAGCTATCTTGTATTGATCTCAAAACAAATCATTTGCATCATTAACCCTAAGAATGTACATCTTAGGACATCTGTACCTGAAGCGCGAAAATCAAGTCATATGGAATTACAGTAAAATTTAATACTGTTTATCAAATTGCAGCCAATAAAATTCAGATCTTTTAAATATGTTCTCTATACAATGAAATTCCCGAAATCGGATGCTGACAAAAGGCTCTCAACTTCAGATTGAATTTTCTCAGCCTCTTACAGAGAAGAGCCTGGACCTGTGCCAGACTGACACCTAAACAACCCGAGATAAAAGGGTCTTTTAACATAAAAAGCAGACTTGTAAGTCAAAATCACAGCTATTGAGTGCTTGGCTTGTAATTTTTTGATGGTGCTAGCTGGTAATAGTCTTCCCAGAAAATTAGATAACTAGAGATCTGCACCATAGATCAGGATATTCTGCACCATTTTGTACAGATATGTCACTGAGCCCTAAGTACTTTTTGCAAGACTTGACCAAGTAAAACAGAGAACATTTAACAGAAAGATCAGAGATTGAAGTTTTTCACCAAATTGATGATTAATTGGATGACTGTCCATTAGTTTTCCACTAAATCATTTGCTGATTTATGACCTGGCTGAGAGTAAAAATTCCTCTCTGCAGCATGAAGGTACCCACATTTCTCAATGAGTTTGCCCAAGAGCATCATCTTAAATATTTCACATGAGTTAAACTAACACTGAGTTTAGTGTTTTAGATTTATCTTCACAGCTCCTCACCTTCTCATGCATTGTGCAGAATTTGTGTAGATTTTAATGCAGAGAGAAAAGGATGTTGGAAGTGCTTAGGGTTCGCAACATATCTCGTAATCTTTCTCTCAATATATTCAATATGTTTAATCTCCTTTATGGTTTTAAGAATATTTTTAATGTATAGTAAAACATTTTACATACATTCATTACATATATGATATAATTTACACTCAGTACATCAAATATACTTTTGAAGATATATTAATAAGCATTATTAATTACAACTAATGTGCTACTCAGCACAAAGTAGCGACATATAAAATCTGATATCTCCAATGAGAACCAGAGTCCTTGGTTAACCATTGATTTGGAGGTTCCTTTTAGTTCTCTGCATTTTTTTCCCCTACAAATAATTCTCACAGTATTTTGAATCTGTGCTTTGGTTATTGGTGGTTATTTCCACAATGTGTAGTGTTTAAGCTATGTAAGTTATTTAAATAAGCCATATCATGCAGGGAGTAGATTCTATTTGCTGGGGAAATATTTTATGCACATTCACCTACTTAACCTTCAGTACCTATATAAAAAAAACTTTCAGTCTCCATATATAGTTAATGATTTTTATACTTTTAAGGAATTATACTGTTTTGACGCTGGCTGGATGCCAAATGCCCATCAAAACCATTCTATGACTCCCCTATACAAGTGGACAGGGGAGAGAAAATATAACAAAAGGTTCATGAGTTAAGGACAGAGAGAGATTACAAACCAGTTACTGTCTTGGACAAAACAGACTCAGCTTGGGGATATTAATTGAATTTGTTACCAATCAAAATCAGAACAGGATAATGGGAAATAAAAGAAATCTTAAGACCTTCCCCCCACACCTCCCTCTTTCCTGGGCTCTGTCTCCTCCCCACCACCTGCACAGGGAAGCGGGGAATGGGAGTCATGGTCAGTTCATCACAGGTTGTTCCTGCCACTATTCAGAAAGAGGAGTCCTTTCCCTCCTCCCTTGTGGGGTCCCTCCCACACAGGAGACAGCTCTCCACAGACTTCACCCAGATTTTCCTCACAGATTGCAGCTTTCCATGAACTGCTCCAGTGTGGGTCACTCTTCCATGGGGTGAAGTACTTCAGGCAGAGGCTGCTCTTATGTGTGTGGTCACAGGGTCACAAGTCTTACCTGCTCCAGTGTGGATTTCTCTCTCCACAGGTCTGCAGGTACAGTCAGGAAAATATTCTTCACATGCTTCTCTCCACATCAGACTGCTCATCTATTTTAAATGTTATCTCTGTATGTCTTTTCATTATTACTTAAACTTATTAATTTCTCTTTTCCTCTGGGATATGTAGAAATGTTTTAACTCTGTAAACTATTTTGAGACTTTTTAGAAAGCACCATAAAGAAGAACTAACATTGTTACCATCAGGCAGACACTTCCTAGGCTGAACTCCTAATTAAGTTATTCTTGGTTCATGCAGGGGAATACTAACCATATATTTCTGGGGTTACCAAGGTTAATTATCTGTCTAGACTATAGGGACTGCATTTCTTTAAGTAGCAGACTGCTAAAAGAGTAAGTGAAGCTCTCTGGAACAGGATTATAATTTTACATATAAGAGCTATACTTGAAGTGTCTTCTTGGAGGTTCGCATGTAGGTGGAGGAAGATTTGTACAGCAGAAGGAATGAGGTCCACAGCAGAACAGTTAACACAAGGTCAGAACTGAAAGAAAAAGGATAGATGGAACAAAATAATAGCTCCATTTGATGGAGGGATGAAGTCATTGCATTTTGTTGGGATGTTTCATTCTCGGTGTCATTCGACATGTAGTTGTTCCTACAGAAGTTAGCATGGTACAACAGTTACTAAATGACAGAAGGAACCGTAGCATTGGGAATTGGCTCTCAATCATCCAAAGAGGAAGCAACAGCCCTATGCAATCTCTTTGTGATGAAGAATGGGCCAAAGTGTACTTAGATGAGACTTTTCTAAGTCAGCAGCAGAAGCTGTTTCTGCAGGTACAGGAATGGCCACACAAAGCAGTGTTTTGTACATGGCAAAGATAGATGGGAGACCTTTAATTTGTGGCATAAGATTATATATAGTGATGGATGGTGTATGGGCTGAAGGAGTCACATAGGACTGTGGACCAGCTGGATAGAAGAACTGAAAAAAGCAGTCAACTGAGGAGTCTCGTCTCATCCAGCTGAAGATATTGTTGCAAGGATCCTTGCCATGGAACTTCAGCTAAACAACCCATCTGAGTGATTGATTCCCCACATGAGCTTTACCTGGTGCAAAGATCCCAATAAATTATGGGTGCTTTTTTTTTCTCCTCTTTCCTTTTTGTTCCCCCACACACACTTTTTTGTTTGGTTGGTTTTGTTTTTGTTTTTTGTTTGTTTGTTTGGTTTGGTTTTGGTTTTGTTGGTTTAGTTTGGTTTGGTTTTGGTTTTGTTAACAACTCCTTTGTCTGCGAATGCCTGAGCACCACGGATGTCAAAACAGGTGAATGCTTGTCTCAGCACTCCACCCTGCAGAAACACAGCTCACAGTGCTAGAGGGTAAGAAGTTGACCCAAATTTAAACCAAAGTTTCCTTCCTTCCTGTAACCCTCTAGCAAGCTGTCAGCACACATTGCTGGAGGTAGAGCACTACCACCACTGCTGTGATTACATTGTGCTAATTGGCTTCAAGCAGCTTCTATGAATCAAACCAGAGCTTAAAGTAAACTCCGAGCTCCTAGGGAGATGATGATGTGTACAGAGAAAGTACTACTGATCTGGTCTCAGCTTTTCCCTAAACATCAGAGAGCTACTGTGTAAAAGTTTAGCTAAACCTCTGTGGTCTCATCTTTCAGTTGCCTGATGTCATTTGGAATGAGATTGTCTCTGACAGCAATCCCAGTGTGGGCTTTGACATGTGACTGGGATATCTGTTGTTGCACCAGCCTAAGAATATCCTGTCCTGCCTCTCCTTCTGGACCAGCTGTGTTCCAGCTGTGAAGAGCGGGCAGCAAGCTGGGCTGGGTGTCAGACACTATTAAAACTGAAGTGCTGCTGCTGTGTTTGTTTTGTGCCCTGTGGGACTTTACCTCACTTACTTCAAAAGTAAAACTGAACACATTAAATGATTTAGCAGCATGGTGGCCACCTCAGTAACCTGACAGAAGCATTTTCCTCCTTGTGTTTCTGACCAGTCAAAGCACAATGCTGTGAATAAGCCCTTTTCTAATAATAAAATTCAGAAACTGACCAGTGTGACTTCCTCTATTAGATACTGAAAAAAACCTGTGGCCCAAAACTTGTTTGTGTATCCCTTTTGAGATTTTTACACATTTACTGATGATCGTAGTGTATGTTTATACAATTGTCACCTGCTGTTCTACTCATGGATTTTTTTGGCTTGAACTACAACTCAGTCATTGAATGATACTACTGATTTTCAAGGGATATACTTGTAGAGAAGGTAAGAAGACAACAAAAAGATGATGTAAACATTTAGGAACTACTCGTCATGTGATACTTTTTGTTAGCTTATAGAGATACTACATTTGCTTTCAGTGGTTTTCTGTAACACTTCAAAGAACCCAGTAAGCAAGGCTGACTGTAGATTGTTTAAATTTTTCTTGAATCCAAAACATTCTTTACTTAATGTGGAAAAGGTTAGGGGATAGATCTTTAACTTCTTTTAGATATGCTGTAACATCACCAATTAAGAACTTCATCATTTAAAAAAAAAAAAAAATTTCAGAAGCAGTGGCTTCAGATAACTAGTATGTTCAGAAGTCTAAACACTGGAGCAAGAATTCCATTGGCATTCAAACAAATTTAGGTCCCTAGTCGGTAAAAATCCAGATGAGATTATTACTGAAGAAGGATGCCATGTGATATTAAATTCTGTTCAGCTGTAACCTGGACATGTTTTACCTCTAGAGGTGGAGACACCACTCACACACACCACATTGGCAAGGTGGGGGTGTGAGCACTCCTCATCTGTTCCAGTACTAAGCCAGTCAGATCAGCCCTAATAGCAGCATCAAAAAGCTTTTGGCACCTCACTTACTTCAGGCACAAGAAGAGAGAAGACAATTCAGTACAAGTTATGTAGAGCTGTCATTCATGTAGAGCTGACAAGGCTGTCATTCAATTAATGCACATTTCAGTCTATGAATTGTGGTTTTATTTAAAAAACATATTTTGAATATACAGTGATATCTTAGTGCTGCTGAGAGCTGAAACACTTGTTACCCAGAAATGAATGGGCTTGGACCACGTGCATTAATATGGTGCATTCGAAATCCCTAAACAGAATTTAGAGAATCTTTCAAGCTGTTTGAAAATTTCTCAGTAACTCGAAATCTTGCTTAAGTCACAGTTCAAAGCTTTTTATTTCAAGGTCTGCAGTGAACACTCATTTAGTAATAATTTCACATATAACTGAAATGCAGCTTTCTCTTCAGAATACAGAAACACAGAAAAACAACCCAATATTGAGACTGAAATTCACATGTTCAGTTCCTGTAGAGGTGATCCAGCATTTTCTTGTATATTTCTATGCACCATGCACTTTTCTTCACTTACTTTTTATTCATTATTACAGGAAAGATTAAAACTACACAACATCTGAGGAGAAGGACTAAAGGAAATGTCGTAACTAATTGACAACTACATTAGAACTTTCACTAAGCAAGAGGTAATCGTCTGAAATGGAAAGCTAACAGGTCGCTCAGGCTAATGGCTGCTAGAATCTACATGAATAACTAATCACTGCCTTCAATTCACCAGATATGCTCTTTTTCTTACCCTCTTGATTCTCATCTGAATATATTTTTCTTAATGTTTATTTAATATTATCTCAGATAAAATGTAATACAGCACTTTCTGATATTCCCTAACCAATTAAGCATAATAATTGAATCCCTTTGTTGCCCTCGTTATGTTGTTAATATAAATTCATAATTATCTGACTCCCATCCTATTTAGTGAGCTTTGGATCAGACTGTATGTGGTCTTTTTTATTCTGCACCGGGTCATTATTTTCTTAATAGTAGAATGGGTTTTTTTCTGTTTTACAATTCTTCTCTGGATGTGACCCTTAGGGATTTCACAGACTCCTGTAGCTGTTGTGTGAGACCCCTTATCCTTTTAAAATCCATAATAAATGCCTGTCAGACATTGCTGCAGCATGATAACATATTGCCTCTACACTGGGATCAATCAAATCCCAGGCACTGAGATTCAATATGGCTTGTCTAAAAGATGTGAAATTTGCTGAATAAATTAAGGGGAAAGTCTAAAATCCTTGTGGACATAAATTAGAAAAACTGGTTGATACGCAATGAGGATGGAAATTCTTCATGCATGTGAAGATAATAAGCTATATGGTCACTTAAAAAACATTCATAGTTCCAGAAACACAGGCAGAGCTGTGAAGGCCACATATAATTTTGCTAATTATAATGTATTCCTTTCCACAGCTGTAATTATGACTTCACTGGCATTTCCATCTATCAGTGTAGAAATCTCATGTGAGTTGATGCCGCTCCAAGGCACTATTACCTGGTGCTGTGTGGTTGTTTGTACCAGTGTATATCTTGTGCAAAATGCAGCTATGTCAGATCTGTTCAGATTTTCTACTGGAATAAATGGCTTCTCCAGGTAAGGGAGAATTCCTCTATGGCTTTTCCTGATATTACTATTGGATTATCGTGACTTTTTTTAAACATTTCCAAGTCACAACTTCTCCATTGCAAAATGGAGATAGATAACATCTGAAGTGTATGTACCTTGAGAGAATTACTTGCCATATGACTGGATTTAGACATTTTCCCTTATCATGAACTTTCTTTCCTCTGTCTCTCTTCTGTATTTGATCTCATCTGTTTTTAAAGACAGGAAAAAACCCTTATCAACAATTTGCTGAGGAGAAAGGAATCAGAGAATAAGTGGAAGGTTAGCTAGAAAGAATCAGTTTGTTCTGCACAATGGTATGTCTAGTTTGGATGCAAATAATATGGCACTTGGAGTGAATAACTAAATGTGTATCGAGGCAGATATAGCCCCTGCTTTTAACCCCAATTCAGCAGAGCTTTCTCCTATCAACGCTAACAGGATGGCCATGGTTTGAATTACTCTGCCCAAAGTAAGGCAATGTGAGCTCTGAGAGTCTCAAATCCCAATTACCCTTCCAATGGGCAATATCAGACTCTTCTCAGAGAAATTCCAGCTGAACTGTAATCACACGACACTTCTGCGAGGACAGAGGGAGTGCACTGTTTTGACTGGACACAGTGCCAAATCTCCTGCACTGTACATAGATATGGGCATGAATCCTTGTGAAAAGGTGATAGTGGTGTTCCTCCCCACCCCCAGTGAGCTGCACACAGAATAAAGATAGTACATAAATTTAGATTGAAGCACAGACCTGCTTTAGAAAATACTATTAACAAACTAAATGTATTACTCCGTACTGCCAAGGGCAGCAGCATATGGACCCTTTAATTTTTCTTTTCGTAGGAGTCAGTTTTGGGTTGTTTGATCTCTTTTTTGGTTTGTTGAAGGTTTTTTTGTTAGGTTGGTTGGTTTTGTTTTGTTTGTTTGTTTGTTTGTTTTTCATTTCTTAGAATGGAGGTTTTGACTTTAAATGGGGCAGCAAAATTTCACTTCCGGTATTCTTAGACAACATGAGCTATAGAGGATAAAAGCTGTACAAATCTGCCACCCCAATTTCTAAGTCTGATAGTCTATTTTCTCAAAGTCTGTTGGATAACTTCATAGTTCACTGTCATGGGAGAAAACTTCATTACTGGATATGAATCTATTACATTAGGTCACCAGAGCATGACATGGTGGGTAAAGGGCCTTTATCTAAAATTCGCAATTAAACTGCGTATTCTGAGTGGCTGCTGACCTCCACTGCTGAAGAATATTCATGGATGAACAGATTTCAAAGCCAGGAGGGTCTCTATCAGTAATCTAGCTCACATGGTTCAGTAATGTGGGGCTGGGAGCATCATCTGGTAAATGTTGCATCATGATCACAGCTCATGCAAGAATCACAGAATCCCTTTATGAAAATATCCAGAAGTTCTTATATCAAGATATAGAGTAGTGAATTCATGTTTTTCCAAATGAACAATTCTGTTACTTCATCACTGCATTTAAAAGAGGTGCCTTTTCAGTTTATCACTTGTTTTGAACCTCATTGCCACAGGGATTGTGAAAAATCTCCCACATGAATAATAATAAAAAAAAAAAATATCTCTGTGAATCTTTTATATAAACTATACATTCATTTAGAAAGATAAAGCAGAAGGATTTACTTAATGATGATCTCTGCAGACCATGCTGTATTTCCCAATGTGCACACAGAACTACACTATCTAATTTAGCTATCTAATTTGTATATTTAATGATTAAAGGTAAAGGTCATGATATTAGATTTTCAGAACTTTTATATTTTCTCAGAGTCTGTTTCAGTCCATAGCCTTCCATTAAAAATGCAGTGTTAGTGAAGATATAGAGAGGAAAAGGGGTTCTTATGTGTAGGAGGACAGCAGAGCGACTGTGAGAACTTCTACAAGTGGATGAAGCTCTCACCGAAGTGAAAACATCCAACAACATTGATCTGCGAGCCATTTTGAGAGTGTTAATATGATTCCCATGTTTTTAAAGGTTTTTAATAGTTAGTTAATGATTGTAGTAGATAAGTAATAATTACTTTATTTGTACGCTTGTCCCCATTGGCTGTTTGATTCCCGGTTATCCCTTTCCCATTGGTAGCTTCCTTCCTCGGTTCCCATTGGCTAGCTGGTGGCACATTGCAGCACTACCATATAAGGCTAGCCACTCCCGTTTCTCCATATTTGTCTTAGCTCCACCCTGTTCTACTCTGATTTGTCATGCTCCGCCCTCATTCTAGCAGCTTCCATCCTGAACCCTATATAAGTCCCATGCTCCCTGAATAAATGTTCCACTCTGTTTTAACTACCCTGGAGTGTGGAGCTCTGCTTCCTTCCCGGCAGACCGCGTCACTTATGTATGGAAGTATAGACAGACACATGGCATGCATAACTGCTTTGAGTAGAAGGTATGACTAGATAATCTCCATTGGTCCTTTTCACCCTAAATCATTCTGTTGTTCTGTCGTTCAATCCATTGTTCATTAGCAAAATCTAAGTACTTCACATACAAGCATGAAAGGGCATTTACTATAGTTTTAGGAGGTATTTCAGTATTCCTTCCTTCCATGCATCCTAGCATGTATAGATCGTAGAATGCTGTGTTGGTTTGGGTTGGGAGGGACCCTAAAGATCATCTAATTCCACTTCTCTGTACCATGGAAAGAGGTGTCACTTACTAGATCTCGTTGTTCTAAGCTCTATCCAGACTGGCCTTGAACACTGTCAGAGATGGGGAATCCATTAGCTTTCTGGAAAACCTGTTCTAGTGCTTCATGCTCCTCTGAGTAAAGAATCTCTTCTGATGTCCATTCTAAACCTGCCTTTTTTAAAAAAAAAAAAACACTACCTCTTGTCCTGTCACTGCCTGTACAAAAAGTTCCTGTGCCTCCTTTTTACAAGCCCCCTTTAGGCCTTCTCTTCTCCAGACTATACCACCCCAGCTGTCTCAGCCTGTCTTCCTAGGAGAGCTGCTCCAGCCCCTGGAGCATCCTCAGGGCTTCTTCTGGACTGCTCTAAGAAGTCCATGTAATTCCCAGAGCAGAGGCACCACACCAGGTGAGGTCACACCAGGTGAGGTCACACCAGAGCAGAGCCAAGGCGCGGGATCACCTCCCTTGACCTGCTTCTTACACTGCTTCTGATAGAGTCTGGGACACTTTTGGATTTCTGAGTGCCAGGGCACATTGCTTCTAAGTGTTTGAAGTAGTATGGCATCTTACATTACCAGTAGCATCACAGCTCCTGTCTGCAGCATGATTTTTTTTCCACAGTACAGAAACTGATATTGATTGTCCTTGGCTCTGCAAAAAAGCTGATCCTTAGAAGACAGAAAAGATGTTGTGTTCTACTTTTAAAAGACTGGATGTTGACATGTCAGAAATTGCTTCATAAGTGTCTTCCTTATGAGATTAATGACAAACCTTAAAAACATTACTTCACATAGGGAAAACACATCTTTCTACTAAAAGTAAATATTGATATGTGAGTGAAAACATAAGGGAATTGCTAAGAAGACTCTCTGGGAAGAAGCTCACTGGAAATAGATTTTACATAATGCTCATGTGTATGCTTTTTATCTTTATTGCTTGTCCATAGGTTATTTTTCAGCCTCCATAGTTCAATACTGTTTTTCTGATTTACCATAGCTGGAAGGCATGTAAAATATAACTATAATACTAAAGTAACTAAAATTTCAGATGCTTAATTTCTTTTTTTTTTTTTTAAATGAAGAGAAAAAAAGAAACAACAAATAATTAGATAAACTGAACAGAAAAAAAAAATATAAAGAAACTTTCATGGGTCATTTATTTAAGGAAAACATTGGATGACTTAGAATTTAAATAAAGACTGTGAGATTTACTCTGGTATAATAGCGTGAAATTAAGACAAAGTTTTACCTGTACTGTTACTAATAGACAATATATCCAATTACATACCAAATCTGATTCACTTGGCCGTGCAATTAAAATGTAAATGTTCAGGTTGTAATAATAGAAGTCTCCTATTTTGGATGTGACATTATATGATATTTTTGCTGCCATTTTTAAGAATAATTCATATGGAAATGTAATGTTAATTTAACTACCAACATGTGCCATCCTGCAGCAGAGTTTCCTCTGTCCTATATGCAAGTCTAAACTGCTGTAATGAAGTACACAATTTATCTTGGTGAAAGCCTTATGTTTCTCCAAGCACCATAATTTAAACTATGCCAGTGCCACCTTTATCCAGCCTTGTGGATCCATGATTCCAAATAATGTGTTTTCTTGGATCTTTTTTTGGTTTTATTCACCTCAGTCACGTGTGAATTGGATTTTCAAGATGTTCCTTGCTTAACAAAGTGTGAACATTAAACACTAAGTGGGATTGTAACCATGCTGACAGGCAGAGAAAAACTGGTTGATTACTGATTAGAACACACCACTGACACCATAAGAGCGATGTCAAGAAACTCAGAGGTCTGGTCAGTGTTCATCACTGCTGTCCATCCAGAACAGGTGGAATCTGTGCAGCAAACAGTGAGCATCATCTACATAGGAGGCAGCCTGGGATATATGTGTCCTCTGTTGTCACACAGAGTATTGATAAAGGTGTATTTTATTACTTCAAAGATGTTATGGGAAGAAAAATCTTTTATGCTGGCTTGTCTAGAGAGCTTAGGAATTCCCAGTGTCAGCCTTATGGGAGGCTAGAGGTATGTTTTATTGTTACTAAAGAACATATAGAAGACTCAAAACTGCCACTTTATTGTGGCCCAAGAACTTTAAAATTGCAAAATAAAGAAAGCCTGTCTTTTGTAGCTGCCAACTTTGAGTTTATTGCCCTCCACGAGTGGGAAACTGAGTGTATATCAGTTTGTCTCATGCCCTTGAAGAAAAATAATTACTCTGTTGTTTTTGGTTAGGTGGTGTTTTTGTTGTTTTTTATTTTATCTAGAACTACTTATGGACTATCACGCCTGCTACTTACAACAACCTCTCGGGAGAGACAATAAAAGAATGCAGTTATGTTTTATTATTGCTGTGTGATATAGGAGGCATCCTGGCTTCACCCAGGTGCTTGAGGTTTTCAGACCTTAGAAATGAATCTATTCTATGTCACTCCACTGCTTTAAACAGAAGCAGTGTGATAAGCATAGACAACCAAGGCTTGATGATCACTGGGCTGCAGAAGCTCAGATTTGACTATTGACTCATGCTGAGCAGCAGGTCAAGTTTAAAAAACAAAAGAGGATGTGGCAGGTGGGCATGGAAAACAGGTTGGTTCTGACCATGTTCAAGTTCATGCTATGCACTACACAGTGCCAGGCAGTCTTGCCTATGTTAATCTGATAATATTTTGCAAAGAGTCTCTTCAGAAATGTCACCTTCTCTCTCAAGTCCTGTTTCTCTTACAGCTGGTCAAAGGTAACCAGGCATGTTCTGCTGACAGACACCAACATACCAGAGATTGCTGTCCAGCATTCAGAAGGAATGCTTCTGTTTGGATGGGCCTTCTCCTCCCTTTGGAGTCTGACCCATTTGCCACCCTGAATATTTAGAACCACTCGAAATACTGACATTTCATCTGATGCAGTTTTCCCTAACTACATTGTCATACTGGTAGAGGATAACATCCCAATTCTTTATAAAGGGAAAGCAGAGGTACTCATTAGTCCCCTTCTGCCTCACTTGTCCTTACTTGGACGAAAATGATTCCCAGGGGCATGGGCTAGGCAAGAACGAGTTTCAAACTGGACAGTGAAACTGCATCTGTATTAAAGATTGCCTGTATCCCAGGTCAGTCACTGGTTTTGATGACATGGGATGACCTGGATCTACAATAGTGATTTCTCCCAGGGTCAGCCAGGTGATGGCAACCTGGTGGATATGGCTCTGGTCTTCTGCAGGGGTCATTCTATGCTCAAAAATGGTTTGATAAAGTGCCTGTTGGTGCAGATTAAAAAATGTGTTAAGGACTGTCCCAAAAAATTTAGCATAGAGAGAAGTGAATTGCCTGAAAACATTCTTTGGCAAGTTCAATTTATTACTCTAGACAGCAACAAATGTCCAGGACATGTTAAGGCACGCTCCCTCATGCAACAAAGCTGTACTCACCTTCATGAAGCTGCAGATCTCCTTGATGCCTCTGGTATGGCAAGGACTTCCCATCCTAGACACAAAAAGCTAGTCTGACAATAGATTATTAGTTTGTGGGGGGTTTGTTTGTTTGTTTGTTTTGTTTGTTTGTTTGTTTTTAAATGCATCCAAACTTGACTCTTAAGAAATAAAACCTCTCTTCTATACGCGTTCCAATCCAAACAGCAGCTAAAAATTTCTTCTTTTGGCAGTAAACCCTGAAGTACTCCAATATCTTTGCTCTGTAGATAAACAAGTACCCAACAGAGAAGAGCATTTTTTACCCTGCAAACCAGTTCATTTTACAAGCTATTCTTGTCTTTGGTTTCTCAGGTTCTAGATCCCTTCTGATGGAAACAGGCAAAGCCTGTCTTTTTTACAAAACACTGACATAATTACAATTGGTGTCAAGCCCATAATTTACCCACTACAAGCTAGGTGGCCTCTAAGTCCTAAAATAAGAACTCCATATTTTGTTGCCAGCCTGCAGATCCTTCAGTGAGGCATATAGGAGGATCATGTAGCGGACTCAAAAGGTGACGCCTCTCCAAGTTTATTTTTGACATGATATGTGGATTTATTTCCTAAGTCTGTACATTTGCATATCTACATGTATCTGGGAGAGGGAGAGGAAGGAAGGAAGAAACAGAGGCAGAGAGAGAGTGAGAGAGAATGTATGTAAGAACAAACCTCTTCTTGAGGGATAAAAAAACGTACCATAGGATCTTAGAATGGTTTGTGTTGGAAGGCACTTAAAGATCAAGTAATTCCAAGCTCTTTGTCATGGCCAGGGATATCTTCCTCTAGACCACGTTGCTCAAAGTACTGTCCAACCTGGCCTTGGACGCTTCCAGGGATGTGTCATCCACAACTTTTCTGACAACCTGTTACAGAAATACCCGGCTATCATATAAAGACTGGGCCTTGATGCAGAATATGGCTTTTATCTTTGATGAAGAAAGATTTATTTTTTTTTTCTCAAACAACGCAAGTTACAGTTTCTTTGTAAATGTTACCTAATAAGAATGACACCAGTCTGTCTTACATATATTGCCATTAATAGGAGATTATTCAATAAGAATATTGAAAAGAAAACAAGTTAAAAAGCTATAAGAAAATAATAATCCTTAATAACAGCAGAGTAGGAGAGGGTGAATTTTCAGTTTATGTTCATAAATGCCTCAAAGCTCTTAAGAAATAGCTAGTAATTCAGCTTCAAAACAGACCCAGGAAATAATTAAGGAATTTATCCACATGCACATCACAGGTAATTGCAAGAACAGAGAAGCTAAATCAGAAACTGAAACTGCAGTTGATCCAGGAATATAACCTCTGAAGTCATGTCTATTCTCTTTGGGAGGTTAATACTGAATTGACACTAAGCTGAGTATCTTTTGTCCCAGAAAACTGAAAGAGAAAACTCTTTTTTACTTTATTTATGTGCCATATCACAAGCTCTAAGAGTTTCTGGCTTTAAGAGGGCTATCCAGTGCACCTAATACAACTACCAAAGCTCCCTACATAAATTCAACTGAGCACAGAATTAACCTGTGTAGACTTGTCCAGCTTATCTGCCTCCCTCCTTCTGTCAAGTTGCTCAGGGTAGACACTCTTTGTTTAAGCGTAAAAATGAAGCTTTGAAGTCTGACCTTAACTTCCTACTATCTTGCAGCTTGGAAATTCACATGTGTTAAAAACAGCTGCCAGAACTTGCCGTTTTGTCTGGCAGCAGACAACGCTTGGTGTTGGAAAATGTGGTAACCATAATGCAAAATCTGTCAAGTACAGTGACACTTGAAGCTCAGTTCAGTTACCACACAAGAATGTCTAGTGCCATTTGGGATGATGACTGTCATCCTGCCTGGCCTCTGGCTGATGCTCCAGGGGAGAGCAGGGTTTCTGCAGATCCTGTGTCAAGTTTTATAGCTCTGTGCAGCAGACGTTCACATGTGGGGGCAGGGGTGGGGGGGAAGTGAGAAGATGCCTAAATACAAACAACTGAAGTGAACTGTTACGGTGAAATTTATCTTGTACAGCATAACTAAAGCTAAAAGTTAGAAATCAGACTCCAGCCTGGTCACCCTAGGCTCAGTTAACAGGCACAGGCACCTTTGGATAATTTTTTATCTAAACAAGGATCTTGAGAATGATCATTCTCTTCACCATAATTACATTATATATATTGAAATTTTAAGGTAACAAATTTTAGACCTCTGTCCTAAAGGAGAGTCTCCAAAGCAAGAAGAGGCTCTGCATTGTGCTGCAGAATTTTGAGTTTTCAAGACATTACAATTCATATAGATCTTTCCCTATCCATCTATTTCCTCACAAAATTGTTTTAGCATGATCACAGCCAGAATGTTTTTTTTCTGTGAACTTTGATTTTTACATTTTTATCAGACCAATGTTGGTACCACCATCCCCCATTTATTTCTTGCAGCTTTGTTCACAAAATATTGCCAGTCACTCATATCCTGACGTTTATTATTTTTCATCCATGGTGATGATAGCATTTTCTGTAATAAACCATAGACTTGTAGTTAGGTTGAAAAAGACCTCTAAGATCATCAAGTCCAATCATTAATGTAGCACAGCCATGTTCACCACTAAACCATGTCTCCAACCACCACAACTACACCATTTTTGAACACTTCCAGGGATCTTGATTCCACTGCTGCCCTGGACAGCTTCTTACAACCAACGTGACAACCTTCTTGGTGAAGAAATTTTCTCTAATATCTGATCTAAACCTCCCCTGGTGCAACTTGTGGATGTCTTCTCTTGTCTTACCAATTGTAACCTGGCAGAACAAACCAACTCCACTGTTTCTGTGGCAGGTTTTGGTATTGGGGGGAAGCTACAGGGATGGTTTCTGTGAGAAGCTGGTGGAAGCTTCTCCTATGTCCGGAAGAGACAATTCCAGCCAGCTCCAGGATGGACCCTCCACTGGCCAACACCAAGCCAATCAGGAATGGCAGTAACAACTCTGGGTAACATACTTAAGAAGGAAAATGTTATTGTGCAGGTGCAAATTGCAGCCAGAGAATAGCAGATTGAGAACATGTGGACAGCCCTGCAGACATCCAGGTCAGTGCAGAAGGAAGGACAGGACACGCTCAGGTGCCAGAACTGAGGTTCCCCTGCAGCCAGTAGTGGGGCAGCTGTGCCCCTGCATCCCATGGAGGTCCATGGGGGAGCAGAGATCCACCTGCACCCATGGAGGAACCCTCATGGAGCAGGTGGATGCCCAAAAGAGACTGTGACTCCGTGAGAGGGCCATGCTGGAGCAGCGTCCTGGCAGGGACCTGCTGACCCATGGGGAGAGGAGCCCACGCTGGAACAGGTTTTCCCAGTAGGGCTTGTGACCCTGTGAGGTCTCATGTGGGGCAGCCTGTGCCTGAAGGAGTGACCCCATGGAAGAATGACCCATGTTGGGGGAGTTTGTGCAGAACTGCTGTTATTGGGATGGACTCACAGGAGCAGGAATAACACCTGACTGTAACTCCCATTGCCTGTCTCCCTGCACCACTGCAGGGGAGGAGGTAGAACTTGGAAGGAGGGAGGGGTGGGGGGAGGATGTTTTTAAGATTTATTTTACTTCTTTTTCTCCTGTTTTGATTCACATAGTAATAAATTTAATTAATATCCCCTCTTTGAGTCTGTTTTGCCCCAGTGATGATCAGGAAGCAATCTCTCCTCCCTCTTATCTCAGCTCATGAACTTTATATTTTCTCTCCTCTGTCCAGTTACAGAGGGAAGTGAGTGAGTGGCTTCAGTGGGTATCTGGCATCCAGGCAGGGCCAACCCACTATACCCACCTTGTTCTACCCTCCCATCAGGGAGTTGCAGAGTGTGAAGGTCCCCCCTGAGCCTCCTTTTCTCCACGTTGGGCTGCCCCAGCTCCCTCAGCTGTTTCTCATCAGACTTATAGAAAACTACTATAAGTCCCTGTGAGCTAATACGTTTTTCCCAGGAAAGTGTTGACCTAGATCATGATTCCCAGATTATATTGGCACTGTCAGTGGAAGACTAGTTATCTATCTTTACCACAGAGAAAGTGTCCAGTAAATGGAGAGACAATGACAGAATAGGAAGCTTGAAATACTCAGTTACTCCCCTAGGAGTGCTTTTTTTCAAGTGCCTTTGATGACACGGCAGGAGTAGATGTCACAAAAGCAATGAGTTTAGTTGGGAATTATGGGCGAATGGAGTTTCCTAAACTTAGAAGCTGCACGGATATTACAGAGCTAGGAACCTGTGAGAGTCATTTTCAGCTGCCTTTGGCAAAATGCCTTTGTTGGCCTGCTGCTGAGGAAGCTGACGGTGAGCTGGGAATAATCAAGGCTCTTTGGCTACATGTGAAAGAGGAGAGAACAAACAGTATGGCAGATCCTTCTATAAGCCCAGCTGGGAAAGAAGTGTACGTCTTTGTGTGTCCCTTTCTTCCTCATTGTTGCATACAGGTCTGGAAATTTTCTCCCATCCTGAGAGAAGGGAACATCTTTCAAACAAGCAGTTTTGTAGTTTGTTTTCTACACAGATGAATGTCTGTTTTTCAGGGCATGGCAAATACTTGTGTGGGAGCTCAGGAGAGGGAGCAGATCAGTATATGAAGAGTGGCTAAATATGGAGATCTCACTTCCAAATCTAGATCAACAGAAACACTACAAAGTCTTCATAGAACTCCTTCTGTCTCATTCCAAATTAGTTTTGTAATCAGGAAAATTAAAGAAACCAACTAGAAATTACTTATGAAAGTCAATAAGTCAGGTTTAAAAGCAAAAGGAAACCCTGCATTTCCACAAGGGAAATTTCCTCCCTTGACCTAAAAATCAGGAAAACTGTCTGAGGAGATTGAATCACCTACTGAATTTCCTTCATTTTACAATTTTTAGAGGTCTTCAGAAGAATGGCATTAAAAAAATAATCATATCTTTATGATCTATGTTCTACACTAATTCAGCATGGGGCTTTTCTGCGCTAGAAGCAGGGGATGACAAGAGGATGCTTCCCTTACAGTGAAGAAGTAGCCAAGATGATTTTGGAGAACGTTCCTAAACTTCAACACATTCTTGAAGTTGTTTTAAGTGCTGACAGGGAATCTGGCCCCTCGACTTACTCAGCAAGGTGCTGGTGCTGGTCCTATCAAACTCCCTATGTCATTACTCAAGTGCAGCTATTTCTGACTTTATAAGAAAAAGAAGACTTGGATTTTTAAGGATCCTAAAATATGTTCTAAGTATCATTTTGGCTTTTTCTATCCTTAGAGTTTGTGTCAAGATTATATATATTCTTCTCATACTTTTTCCCAAGGAGAGAGAATGAACTGACAAGGATCAAAATCTTACTTCTGGAAAAGGAGGAAGGAAAGTATCTTTTCTTCATCACATACAAAAAGATAAAGTTGGGATATAGGTCAGTTTAATTGCTCAAGGACATTTATGTTAAAAAAAAAAAAACAAACACAAGAGCAAAAAAACCTATTAAAGGAAGCGAAAATGAACAAATCAAAAACCAGACACACCAAAAAAGCAACAAGACCAAACCAAACCCCCACACAAAAGCCCCTCCCGCCTCCCCCCCCCCCCCCAAACAACACAACAACAACATCAAAAAATCTTAAAACCATGTCAGAAGAGATAGGAAAGGCAAGAAGCTTTATCCTGATGTCTGCAGTGGTTTTCATGAGAGGAAAAACCTTTCATTTCCCATCCCAATCCAATCGATTTTTTCATGGCTAATTAAAAGTGTTTGCATTAAGTACTAGGTATTGATTTCTACAACATCTTATTTCTGGTTTGGATCTCAGAACATTTGTACCAACCTTCCCTCTATAAGGAGAACTTGTGCTAATGACTCTCAGCTACTTTGGCACATAACCAATAAAAAAATAAAATAAAATAAAATAAAATAAATAATAAAATAAAATAAATAATAAGATAAAATAAATAATAAAATATTGTTCAATGGAAACTTGCTGATTGATTAGGAATTGTGTGGAATATGTGAAAGACTATACATCCCTTTTGGAAGTAAATGGAATAAAGTAACAATCACAATAATTTTACATTAGTTCTCTAGCGCACAAACATAATATTAAAGGACTCTGACAGCTTTAGATATGTGTTTAGAATCCAAGCAGTCTTTTATAGCAAGACATTCAGACTGGATTCCGGCATTGTTCTTAACTGAAATTGCTACAGTCTCCTCCTAGTCCTTACTCTTTCACACTTAAATCACACCATGAGCTGGACCTCTAAGACAGAGGTTTTCCCAAATCTTGCTAAGAACTTAGTCATGGAGAACTGCAACACCAGCAAGTTTGTCAAAGCTGTTGCTCCCTTGCAAACATAGGTCCAGATATATTAGGTGCAACCTTTGTTTACTATCTTGTCAATTAATGCACCATTGATTTAGGATAAAAATTGCATCTCATTTGCCAAGTGCATCGTGCATGAATTGATTTGGTATTGTCAAGCTGTATACATTGTCAGCAAACAGGTAACACTCTCTGCCATATTTATATCTTTAAAGCTGCATGTTGGTATGTGTAAGTGTCTACAGGGTTACAGAGTACACATACGGATATAGGAACACCAGGAATGTAAAAATATTAAGATAAACTCATTAAAAGGGAATATTTCTTCCTGTGAAATCCAGCTGCACAGTCTCCAGTTAGAAAAAATATTAAGATAGTAAATATAAAATAACATATTTTCTTGCTGGAATAAGGTAATTTTGCAAATATCTACTATCAACATTTAGGAATCATTTTTTTCTCTCAATTGTGATAGTATCTGGCACTCCAGGGCAAAAACAAGATTAGTGTCCAGGTAGTATATCTTGAAACATGCCGCTGTAACTTTGCTTCAAAGTGTTTGCATTTTAGCACTTTGTACATGTCTAAATTAAAGAATTGTACATATGAATGATCACTGAGCTTGTCTGGTTTCCAGCTCAGGTTGTGTTGCTTCTGAATGTACATAGCAGCATGCATTTTAGAGATGGGGGAAATGTGCAGTCCAAAAAGGGGATGTCAACCAACTTCATGTTCTTCCCATATAAGACATCACTTGAATTACTCTCTTTGAGCTGGACACTACCCACGCCACTTAGGAAGCTGAAAAGTTGCAGTACACCACTTCAATGTAATCTTGCATGGAGCAGTTTACTATGAAGGTGCATTTTCACCCAAGACCCAGAGTCTGGGTTTACTTTAGGGTTATACGTCATATTTTTTTATAGCCAGACAACTGTATCATTTATCCATACAGACTTAAAATTTGATTCAGGAACGAGAATTTTACAACAGATAATTGAAAACAAAACCTATCACAACAGCATAGTTCATCTTGTTTGGGTGCTCAGAGTTGCACAGTCAAATCAAAACCACTTTATTTTTCCTTGGTCATTCTCCTTCTCATTCCATCTCAAGCTGTATGATAGCTATTTTTTGTTGTTTCAGCCCTTGCTGTGAAGGGCACAGAGTGAATGGAAGATTTCAGCTCTCTTCCTTAAAAAGAGAGCTTATAGTTTCCATTTTGACCAAGAAAATCTTGGAGAAAAACAGCAGAAGTCACATGAATCCTGAGAGGAACAAAAGGAATGGTAGTCAGAGGGAATGTCAGGATTATTCAGTGAATAGGTAGTTCAGTGTCTCAGGTTCTAAGAGCTCTAAATGCTGAGTGAGATAATCAGGTGCCGCTGTAACATCAGCATCCCTCCCAGAAGTGATGAGAATCACTGCTATTATTTTGTAAGATACTTTGAGATCATATGATGGAAAGCCCTGCAGGAAGGTAAAGCACTATTTCTTATTGCCATTGCCTTCTCTCTCAGCTATTCAATGCACTCAGTTAATGGCTACACTAGTCATTATCTTCCCTATATTTCACGATTATACTGTATTATACCAGTCACAGTCTTTCCCCTATTTCACTTTTAAATGAGACTTACTTTTCATTCAAATGTTATTGAAGAAGTTAGTGCGTCTAATTGAAGGTTTCTGACTCATTTATGGTAGTTTTAAAAGCTTAATCTTCAATTTTGAGAGCCTGGATGACCCTGATTACATGAACCATGAGCTACAGCATGACTTTCTATATTTTCTGTGTCATTAAATGCTCTGATTCATTTCATGTCAGTATGGCATATATTATGTGTATATCCAGCAACATCAACAAAATAAATGTTGAAGCAAGGTGCTCAGCTATATTTATCATGTACTGCTCCAGTGTTAGTTCTACTGTGAAAACTGTGCCACACAAGCCCTTGTAACAGAGACAGGTGAGTTTAAAATTCAGTTTTTTAAAAATTCATGTAGGAGATGTTGAACGTGCCTTTGTCCTAGAAGTCATATAAAGTCATCAGATAGCAAAGAAATGAGAACAGATAATAGGCTGCATGTGAAGATTAAGATCATGTTTAGGGTCATTTAGAATGTAGGAAAAATATCCAGCATTTTGGAATGTTGAGGGATTGATCCCTTTTTTTTGGCAAAGAAAAGGTTCAGAAGAGTCCTAATCTAAATGATTATAATAAATATGAATAAAAAAGAAGTTTCTAAACTCAAAAAAGTGATACTGCATTTGATGCACAGTCAGATATTTTTCACATCTATCTATTTTTAAGAAGGCCTAATGATCTTACTGTGATAATTTTTCTCCAAAAACTTTTAATATTTGCTATTTAAAGTGCATTTGCATATAAGGTGTCCTCTTCTGGATGAGTTTCAAAAGTTTGGGGGGATGTTTTTTATTTAAATAGTAAATCACAATTCTGGAACATTTATAAAGACAAGAAAATTGTTTTATGGGCATGCCAAAGAGTATGAGCAGAGTCCTAGAGGAAATACAGCTCTTCACAACTGGAACTAGATAAAGAAACTTTAAATGGGCACCAGCCCCTTATCTGTGGTTCTAGAAGGGCGATCTCCTGGGCAGTCAGTCCAAAGAACGTCTATACAAGAGCAAGCTATAATGGAACAATGGGGACATTCCTCTTCCTAGTATTTCCTACTTATAGGAAGTATACTTTTCTAACATCAGTAAAGTTACAACACTTCTTGAGACTACCAAGTAAAACTAGGTCAGTCAGTAGCTGAGACCACAACCATCCATTCCCAGGCCATTTGACACTGAAATGTCAATACCCACAGTGCTAAATTTTCTTACCCTCTGAAAGAGAGTGACTGCATTCAAATTTCCTATTGTGCATGGTCCCTGGCATATGCTAACTCTTGCACTGCTCCATAAAATAATTTGGCAATACTCATCTCAGGCAAAAAAATGTACCAGTGAGAGTCACAGCAATTAAAAGTGAGAGATTCAGAGCATTTCCTGGTGTCTCTGAACTGAAAGATAAAAATGTGGCCTCTGTGATTACCAGTTGTCTCACGTGTATCAATTACCTTACAGAAAGTAAATTTTCTGGGTGATATTCAGATGATAAAACCAGAATTCTGTTAAATGGTTAAACAGATTTCACAATACTTTCACCCTCTCAGCTTAAAGCATGGTATGGTGCTTTGGAAAGGACTAGGAGGTTTACCAGGTAATGAAGTAATTTGTGGCAAAGAAAGGAGGTCAGAGAGCAAAGGACTATTTCTACACAAACCCATTTTTCTTTGGTTTAGGTCACTGGTGAAGAGGAGGATTCCACGTCCATATTTCCCATTTGAATGCCTACAGTCATCTTCTATCCATCATGACATATTTCAAGGGAGAAGTTAGAAATCTTTCAGCATTCAAGGACTGACTGACAGGGTAATGAATAAAAACACCTCAAGTTTTATCAGGCCAAAAGCAATGCCAGCCAAACTGCAGAAGCTACAATATTTTTTTATATTTTATTGACTGTCATGTCAGGCAGTGAAACGGTCTAAAACTTAGTATAACACTTACTAAGCTATCTTGAGACTCAATCTCTTTTATTGATAGAGAGATAATAGAGGGGTGAAGGTGCGTGTGTGTTTATTTCCTTATTTGTTTGTATAGCATTGATCATTTGATGGGACCCTTGCAAGCAAACAGTAACAGGGATGGGATCCTTGCTCCAAGCAGCAGCATCTAAGTCAAGGAGGGAAAGGGTGGCTTGTTTCCAGAGGCTGTGGGAATGGATCAAGGCCAGAGTTTATCAAAACCACCACTGATTTTGGAAAAAAACTCATAGTTCAGTTATTCTAGCTTTACAACACCTCTGATGGGATTTGTTTGGGTATTATTGAACATTCACCATTTAAAAGTCAGAGATCCTAATATAACTGAGCTGTGATCCTTAAAACCACTAGCAATTTTTCAAAATAGCATACAATATTAGTATATTATTTATTGCAATGGACTGTAGTTCTTGAATAGCTCTAACACCATGGCAATGAAAAGAAAACATGAGACAGCTCAGATTTGTGTCTATTTCTCCTCATGAAATTTTTCTCCTTGCTTATACTTTGAGAGGTTTTGAGCAATGGATTTTTTAAAATGTCTTTCAAAAGGAAATTATCTGTTTTGAAGAAAGGAACCTTAATATAACAGGAAAAGTATCATGGACCTTTTTGTTTTATCAGTCAGTGGTTTGTGTGCCAGCATCATCATAATTGGTCTGTAAAGCAGAAGAGATTGATGCTCTACTACCATCATTCTCTCCATAGTTCTCTGTGGTGTTCATTTTCTTGCAAGTTGACACAAGAGAGAAGAAGGGATTGGTATTAACTTGTTTGACCTACACAAATAACAGGTGAAGGAGCTGAGGTAAATTAAATGAAACAAACTAAAATGATATTGTATACAAACATACATGCCTATTAATACATATATCTATGTAAATATACATATCTATACAAATATATACCAGTGAAAAATTTACAGTAATACTTGCTATTTTCCCAGGAAAACATCACTCCATTTCAACAGTTCATCTTACAGATGCAGATTTTTCACAGGCCAATTGCTCCCCCCCTTTCCACCAATGAAAGCTTTCTCAGTTCACTCAACAAATAACGATACTTGGTGCAGTCTTTCAAGAATTTTTTCCAGTATCCAAATTTTTCTCCCCATGCAAAGGGAGAAAACAACACCTGTCTCAAAAGTACAGTTTCTGTCTTTGCAATTGTCATTTATTTTCAAGTGTTCCTAACCTTTGTGCTGACTCTTAAGAAGCGTGGATAATTTTGAGAGTATAATGAGACCATAATATCATAATTGGGACTATAAACTCATAATTTTGAGATGATAATTGTTATCTAGTTTGACCTGAGGCATAGAACTGGCTAAAGTATTTCATGAAGTGGCTTCTGAATCAAATTTGTCATTTCTACAGTGGAAACAGCCCAAGGTGATGGTTTGTGCGGCATAAAAACATACAGGATGTGTTAATGTGAGAAATAACTAGAATATCCTTTTTCTTCACTATCCTTTTCTCCCTTGCAAGTCTCATATTACATGGTTTGCTGTTCCCATGACATTCCCCACAGCCCTGGAGCCCATCAGTGATGCTGGAAGGATTTGTGGTACCCTGGTTCAATTTTTTTCCAGCCTGCTCACCCACATTTTCCTTTCACACAAATGAGAGTTCAGATGTACCCAGGGTGTGCACTTATATGAATGCACTTGGTAATGCCTTTGCATCTTACTGATAGATTTACCTGGTATCTTAATTGCCTCGTTATAGATACTCAAGGTTGGAAAAAGCTGATGCCACAATTTTACTACTTTCATAATAAATACTATCCTCTAATTTTTTATTTCTTTTCCTCAAAAACAGCTTTCCTATTTGCAGGTTTTTGCCCTTGGGAAATAATAATATTAAAAACCAAAACTTGTTGGTTTTCATATTCTCTTGCTTTTCATTTCAGCAGGGGAAGGGGAAGGAGGAAAGGAAGAGCTGCAGATGGTTCATATTTTCTTGTTTTATTCACCTATTGTTAAAAATGTTATTTTCTCTTTTAAATTCCTTAGTACAGGACCAAAATGTTACTAAAATAAAATAATTCTTTCATCTTCCTCTACACAAACCTTGCAGCTATGTGTAAAGGAATCTAGG